>PVJX010008561.1:42066-65024 GCA_004027295.1 Dolichotis patagonum
CTTCGAAGCTATGAGATGGGGACTCATGCTTACCATAAAGTCTTATATACTCTTATCAAATCTCATATTAGGGAGATTATATGGTATTTACCCTTGTGAGTTTGGTTTATTTCACTTAAGAGAATGGTCTCAAGTTGTGTCCATTTATTTATAAATATCTCGATGTGATCATTCTTTATAGCTGAGTAGTACTCCATTGATATGAACAGCTGTTTTGAAGAAAACATTATGACAGCTATTGCTGATTTAATATTATCCTTCTTAGAAGTCCTACCATGCTTTTTTTGTTCTACTACCGTTGGTTCTATCTACCACCTTGTGTCTTATTGGAATTTGAATATGTGTGATAGTTCAAACAAATTTTTTTCTTTTTTATCAAAAATGAGATATTATAGTACCCATTGATCATTTTCTGTTATTCGGTTCAGAAAGCCCTGTAATTCTTTCACTCTAAGCATGGCTTTATACTATTGTGTTATGTTTGATATTATTGTATTTGAAACTATGCTCAACTATAACAGAGTAAGAGATATGGTGTTAGATACTGTTGATGTCCAGTTGACTTAATGTAAAGTACTGTGTTGCCTATGTTGTCCTGTTCTGATCTGCTCTGTACTGCCCCCTTTTGTTTTATTCTCTTTCAAATTAAAAAAAAAATTCCCAATGCAGCCTCTTAAGAGGAGGTAATTTTAGAAATATTCAGCTTTACCCTTCCTAAGAATTCCTGAACTGTAAAATGGAAGCTAAAAGCTCACACGTCAGAGAATTCTCATAAAGTGGCATGCAGTTCATGATGGAACTATGATGTTGTGTGTGTGTGTGTGTGTGTGTTTGCTTTTATAATTGAACACTTAAGGATTGGAATTTATGGTAAGTGGAAAACGGTTTTCATCGCTGTGAAAACAGAAATTTCACATTTCCATGCAGAATGCGCTAACTGTAATGAGAATGTCATAAGACAATTTCCAGGAATTTGGAGTAAGAATGATCTCATCCTAGACCACTGTTGTCCAAGATCAGATGACTTTGAGTGTCTGGGGCTGCCCCTGAATTTCCTATTCTGTTCCATTGACCTGTGTGTCTTTTTTTTTTTTTTTGTACCACTGCTTTTATTACTGTAACTTTGTACCTATGTAATATAACTTAAAATGTGAGCTTGGTATGTTTCTTGGTTTATTTTTATTGGCTAAGACTGTTTGTACTATTGTGGGACTCTACTGGCTCCATATAAATTTTAGAATTTTTTTCCTAGTTCTCTAAGAAATACTGCTAGTATTTTGATTGAGATTTTATCAAATCTCTATATTATTTTTGGTAATGTGACCGTTTGGGCAACATTGGTTCTGCCTTTCTAGGAGCAAGGGCAATCTCTCAATTTTCTAATGTCCTCTTTGATCTCCTTTTTCAGGGTACTGTACTTTTTGCTTAGGGATCTTTTATTTCTTTTATCAGGTTAATTCCTAAACTTTATTTTTTTTCCCTGAAGCGACTGCCAAAGGTATTACTCTTCCAATTTCTTTCTTGGTGAATTCATTATTGGTGTACTGGTACATGTTTGATTTTTATGTGTTGATTTTATATCCTGCTACATTGTTAAATTTTTTTATTAGTTCTAGGAGTCTTTCAGTGAAATTTTTTGAGTCTTAAAGGATGGTGTCATCTCAAATAATAATAGTTTGACTTCTTCCTTTTCTATACATATCCCTTTATTTTTTCTCTTATCAAACTGCACTGGCTAATGTATTGAGTACTATACTGAACAGGAATTGCAATGTTGGACATACTAGTCTTGTTCCTAATTTTCATGGAAATCTTTCCATCTTTTCTAATTGTATCATGTGGGTCTTTTCTTTCCTTCTTTTAATAATGTTAACTAAGGATTTGTCTACTTATTCTTTTATTGAACATGATGTATGGATTCTTCATATTTTCTCTCAGTTTCATTAATTTCTGCTCTGATCTTTTTTCTTTCTTTCCTTGTACTAAGTTTGGATTTTCACTGTTGTTATTCTAGAAATTTGAGGTACATCACTAGGTTATTCATTCAAGCTTGTTATGTTTTTCTAATATGGGCATTCACAGCAATAATTTTCTGTCTTTGGACTGCTTTTATTGTGTCCCATAGGTTCTGATGTACTGTTCTGGCATTATTGTTTGCTTGTAGGAATTGTGTATTTTCATCTCTATTTTTTTCTGTGTTTAGTAGTGTTGTTTAATGTCTAGATGTTTGTAAAATTTCTGTGGGCTTTTCTTTTGACATCAATCACCAGTTTCAGTGCATTAAGATCTGATAGCACATTGGGGTCATTTTAATTTGTTTGCATTTATTAAAGCAAGCTTTATGAGCTAGTGAATGGTCTGTTTAATAAAAGTTCCATGTGCTCCTGAAAAAGATTGTGCATTCTGTTGCAGTAAGGTGGAATACTCCACAGAAGTCTATTAGGTCTGTTTGGTTGATGGTTGGCTTCAACTCTTATATTTTATTGGTGTTTTTTATCTAGTTAATCCATCTATATGTGAAAGTGGGTTGTTAACCTCTACCACTATGATTGTGTTGGTGTTTGTTTGGTCTTTTATGTCTAGTAGAGTTTGTTTTATGAAATATTCATTGTTATTCAATGTGTATATATTTATAAGTGTCACCCTTCTTGTTAAATTATTCCTTTAACTAATATGTTGTGATCTTCTTCACTTCTGATCAGTTTTAACTAAAAATCCACATTATCTGAGAATGAAAATTGCTGCCTCTGTTTACTTTTGGGGTTCTGATGCAGGTTCTTTATCCTTTGATGTTTTTCTATGAATGCCTTTCTAAATTAGATGTGTGTCTTGTGTGCAGTAAACTATTAGATTTTGGATTTTGATCTAGTTTGCTAATTTGAGTATTTTACTTGGGAAATTAAAGACATTTACATTAGAAGTTATTACTGAAAGACACTGAATTACTCCTGTCATTTTGGGGGGTGTCTGATTCCTTTATTTTTTTCTCTTTCATTCAACTGTTCACTTTGCTTGATGCATTAATTCCATCAGACTTTTTGGTGTTTTGGACTTTAAAAAGTTTTTATGTATAAGTCTGCTATAATCCTAGTAGATTTATCTTTGTAAGTGATTTGTTAATTTTCTCTATAAGCTTCGCAGATTCTGTTCTGGACAACTGGGATTTTGAATATTATGTTGTATGGAGTATCTTTTCTCATCATAATTATTTGGGGGTCTGTACTCTTCACTTACCTATATCATGAGTTCTTTCCTCTTATTGGGAAATTTTCTGCTATGATTTCTGTAAATAGTTTTTTATTCCATGAACTTCCATTTTTATTTTTTCTAACTCCATTTTTCTTAGATTCATCTTCTTTGCATCATCTAGCAGCGGTTGGATCAATTGTCCTTGATTTCTTATTATTTTTTAAATATTTCTGAGAATGTGGTCTCATGTGTCCTTGTTATCTTCCACATCTGACTTCTTTCCTCACATTTATGACTTCTGCTGCTCAAAAATCAATCACAGTCTTTATCTCTGCTTTCTATTTGGTAGAAAATTTTTATGGACTCATTTCTTTGGTAAATTTGTGATTTATGTTTTAAGTGGCTTTGGTTATTTCTTCTATCTTTTTTTACCTGCTTCTTCTTTAAATGTATTTATCTGTTTGTTAATTCCACTATCTGTTTCATTATGCTGTCTTCAGGCTAAACAAGTTCTTTTCCTTCTTCTTTCATAATTTTGTGCAATTCAGCCATTAGTTGCTTAGTTTCCTCTCTGACAGTGACCCGTGAATCTGTTTTGGAGAATCTGGGAGTTTCTGGAAGCATTTTGTTTCCTTGTTCTTTCATGTGTATATTTGTGTGTTCCTGTGTGTCATGCATGTGTGTCCGTGCCCATATGGACATGCATTCATGTTCAAGGTAAAACAGAGCAAAGAGACTGTGTTGTTTGTATGAAGATCTCTTTGGTTAGCTTCTTTTGTACAGCTGTGTGATCCTGGTTTTACTTACCTACTACTTCAACACTATTCAGTTTAATTGATTTGACCCAGTAACTGTAGGGTAAGGAGAGAATTTCTACTGGTTATAACATAATCAACAGATCAAACCATGCACCAATAATGAACATTAAAACTTGATTTGATAACTTCACCCTTTTATCAATGACCCTCACAGACCACATTATATCACTGTTTGCAGTTAATCTGGAATGTGGAGGATGGGGTGAAGAGGAAGTAGAAAAGGAAGGAATAAATCAATAAGAAGAGACAGTGGTAAGGAAAATATTAATAGGTGAAAAGTAGACAGGAAGTTGTACCATGTTGGAATTATTTTTATAACTTGCCTAAAGGGCTGATGTTGAGGGCGTTTTAAAGAGTATTTATGGAGGTGGTAGGGAGACTCCAGAGAAGGGGAAGTGTTATTAAAGATTAAGGGAGACTACAAGACTGTCAGGAGCTAATATATTTGTAGTTAGTTTTGTTGAATTCTCTAAGTCCAGATTTGTTAAGGGTTACCCTGAGTTGCACCTCAATTTTTTATTCTTTTCTACATAGATTCCACCAAAAAATGTACATACCAGGAAAACAAAAGCTTGTATAAATATTTTAATTTTAATACTAAATTTATTGAGAAGTCATGATAGTAATACAAGTTATACAATTTACCTTTGGCCTCTACAATTAGAAGAAGTATTCAAAGTGGCGGCCATAGCCTCCAGACACTTATTAATACGGTGAAGTGCTAAAGTGCGCATACATTTTTTGGCTCTCTCTCTCCTCTCTCTCTCTCTGTGCGTGCATGTTTGGGTACTTATTTATATGCCATATTAAAGAGAGAGTGGAAGGCAGGGAAGATAATGCAGCAGGAAAATGAAGAGATCAAAAAAGAATAAGGAGGAAAGAAAATAAAAACTTCAAGGGAAGACAGACCAAGAGAGAGATCAGGACAAAGAAGAAATCCTTGAACAATAAAATAAGGTAAAATAAAAAGTGATACAAATAAGGAAGCAAAAAACTGGGGGAAAAATTCTACAAATCCTCAGAAAAACGAACAGTTAAGGAAACAGAGAAACCTTTATGCAAGGGGCACAGCACTGACCCAGTGTCCATGCAACTCCCTTACCGGGAAGGAAGCTCTGCTGTGAGTAGCTAAGCAATTCCCCCGCTATGGCCCACTCAGCTGTCTGAGGCAGTAAGGGCTGAGATTCCCCCCTGGACACACCTCCTGGCCTCAACATGCACCCCAGGTATGGCCTCCATCAAGGTTCAATTGCCTTCAGATTTCCCAAGAATCTGAAGTGCTATCATTTGCGTGACACACTGTTCTCTGTTGGCTTCCACCAGGGACCACCCCCCAACTTCCCTGCTGGGCAAATCCCAAGGTCATGCCTGCATCTTTCCTCTGCAGGCGTTCCTTGCCTGGGAGCTGGCCAGAAGCTGGCCAGCTGGGAGCTGGGAGCTGCCCCAGGCAGTGCCTTCTGTCCTGCTGCTGCAGTCCTCTGTCTGTATATGTACACACCTGTTCCCTGGCAAGATGGCTGCTCCTGGGCTCACGGGGCAGAGGGACACATATGCAGCAGCCCCACATGACTGCACATGTACACACACACACACACACACACATTGATTGAGAGGGTTCATGACTGTCCAAGTTGGATCAGAAGGGCTGCCCAGATTTGGTGGCCTGGTCTGTGATGCCCGGTGCCTTGTGTGTCCTCCCAAACAACCAGATGTGTGAGGCATGAAAGAGTATCTGCAGTTGGAGGGAATTCCCATCTAATGGTTTCCTGCATCCAAGACTTTGTGGGATATGGACAGAGATGACAAAACTCATCTCTCTTGAGTAAATCTGCTAAATAAACTGGCTGGGTGCTGCCTCTACAATGTGGTGCCGGTTACCAGTATTTCAATTTGTGAAAGTTTACAGTGTGGGAAAAGGGGTCAGTTATGGAGGTCCTGTTACTTGGGATTTCTCCTAACAGAAGACCTTCTAAAGGCCCCTCGAGATTCTGAATCATCACCTCCACTCGTATGCCACACCCATAACTATACACAGTTAGGCCACGCGACTCACACCTACAAGCCGTGTGGAAATCCTGGAGGCAGCCAGGCCCCAGCTTGGAAAACATTGTCGGGTTCAGACTGATCTCTTTTCACAGTTGTTTGACCCCCAGAACATCGCTGTGCTTCTCTGGGTCTTCACATTCTCTCTGGCTGTTCAGTGGGAATCATTTCAGCACCTTTGACACACACGACACCTTCCAAACCCACAGGCTGGTTAGCACATGTAGCTAAGACAAACTTAGACATGGATAAACCTTGAAAGGGCTAGGACACAGTCTTGAATAAAATTCAAAATTACAACTCGTTCTAGTTGTGATCTTGGGAAGATTGCTTCCATTCTTGGTGTTCCTCCATGGCCTGTGTCACGGGAGGGTTAGAATTTTTACTTTCATACTGTTATGTCATCGACTGATAGATGACTGAAAACCAGATATCCTCCAGTGGAATCATGTTTTGGGGTGTTTTTCTGGTACATCTGTTCTGAGCCAGATCCTAGAGCTTGTTGTTAGTCTATACACGGGGTAGCCTGTGTGGTTGTTCCCAGTAATCTCTGCTCCCTGGTATACAAACTGTCATGCGATCCCTTCCTCTTAAGAGTAGGTTGGACTTCGTGACTGGCTTCTAACCAGTGGAGCATGTTAAAAAATAATAACCAAGATTGAAATGTGAACAGACTGTAGGTTCTGGTCAACAGACAGAGAGGAACTGACATCCACAATACAAACCAAGTCCTGCCAAGAACACCCAGATGAGATTAGAAACAGAATCTCCTCCAGCAAAGCTTCCGCTGAGACCACTGCTCTGGCAGAAAAAGCCTGGCGAGCTGTTTCTCGATCCTGTTCCACAGAGACCGCGGGATAACAAAGGTTTGCACTTACGTGGCGCTAAGAGGGGAGACATGTGGCCTCACAGCAGCAGAGGAGGGGACAGTCTCCCCCAAAGTCCGGCCCTCAACCTTCCTCCCTTCCTCCACTCCCAGGTTAGCCCCGCTGACGCCTCTGCTCTGAACCAATCTCCCTCTGCCTTTGTACCTGCACCCCTGACTCTTTCCCCGGGTGTTCAGCGCTCCCAGATGCCTACAGGCTGGATTTGCAGGCACACTCCAGGTCACCTCCTCCGAGCCTTTCAGATCTGCACGCCCAGTGGACCCCAGCTTTCCTGTACAGCCCTCTGTTTCACTGCACTGCCCGCTTTTCCATTTCTTTGCATCCCCTTTGCCATCTCTCTTCAGACCGACCTTGTGGAGGGAAAGGGCCCAGTCAGTGATTTCCGCACTGCAGCGAGGGCTACCACGATCCTTGCACAATCTCAGTGCTTTGGGGAGTCACTGAATGAATGCATGGGGGCATCTCAAAGTCGAAGGAAAAGTCCATTACTCTTTACGGCTCCTGACTTGCAGCGGGCTCTCGGTAACAGCATGTGCACGCTGAGCTGGAGTCAGGGAGTCAGCCCCAGTGACCACCGGGTGGTTGTGTCCAGTTGTTAAAGAAAGTGGGCACCGTCTGCCCTCTAGTGGTCCTACCTAGTGCTGCAGTCACAGGCTAAAAATGGAAAAAAAAAAAAAAATCACGCACCTGTGTGGGTGTCCTCAGGTCAGTGGCTGTCCTGTGTCCTAGGAGGGCAAATGATCAGGACTTGCAGCCCTGAGGGCAACTTGAATGCTCTTCGGTTCACTCGGGAGTCTCCCTGTAAGAATCTGCGGCCCTTGACGTCCAGTCCACTCATGGGGCCTCCTCCTCATTGTGTCCAGGGCAATGATTCCAGCCCTGCTTCTACCAGAGGACCCTGGAGATGAAACAGGCATCACCCTGGTAACCGAAATGCAGCCTCACATTCTCCTCTATTCCTCATTTCTGCAGACCCTCAGAGCTCCAGGACCACAAACCCAATGCATATTTTGGTTTTGTTTTTTGCAGTATTGGGGATAGAATCCAGAACTTTTCAGTCGAGCTACGTTCCCACTTCCTCCTTAATTTTTGAGTAAAGATCTCACTAAGTCACTAAATTTCCAAGACTAGGCTTGAACTTGCAACCCTCCTGTCTCAGCCTCCCAGAGTGCTGAGATTACAGGTGTGCACCTCTTTGCTTGGCTTGTGTGGTTTTAATGGGCCTGGTACTTTTCCATTAGTTCAAGAGTATGGGGTCATGTGTGAGTGGATTTCCACCTCAATGTGGGTTATTGGTGATTCTGACCCTCGGAGATATTCCGGCTACACACCCCGGTCCTTGCAGCAGGGTTACCAGCTTTGTGTTTTGAAGAGGTGCTTTTTGGGGCCTTGGAGTCCTCAAAGAGGAACTGGACAAGCCCTGTGGAAAAGGTAGTGAAGATCTACATTTACTGAAGGTGAAAAACTGCTTCGCTCTGCCCAGTTAGAGTGGGTCTGCGAGGGACTCTAACATCAGAACTGAGCTCTTCTACCAAAGCCTGCTTGAATCCGTGACAGACATGAATGGGGAGCTGAAGACAGAGCTTTCTGACAGGGCCCAGCCCAGTGCTAGTCATCCTGGTCTATGTTCTGTGCATGTGTCCTAGGTATCCGTGGTTAAACTCATGACCATCTGCCTGCCCCCGTCTCCTGTCTCATTTCTCCCTGAGAGACGAAATCCCCATAAATCTTTATGGGGTGCTGAGAGAGAGAAGTCTCCATCCTCACTAGCTGCTCACTGATGAAAGGGCCTACTGGAGTTCATGTGCTCACAGGGCGTTGGGGCTCACCAGCTGGGCTGAAAAAATACTGTCAGAAGACAAAGAGAAAAGAGTCTTCTCATGGACAATGACGTCAAGAACAGAAAAAAATAAATGTTTGAAGAAACAATGAATGTGATTACTGAATAAGAACCCTAATGCCACTAATTAAAACATGAGTAATTTCAAACAAGAGACAGTTTTTTATGTTTCCTCAGAGATTTCTCCATGGGAACATCTAACATGCAGTCATTTCTGGAGATGCACAGATAAACAGATGCACTACTGAATTAAATAAAAATGAAAATTCCATAGAATGACAAACTAACATCAGAGGTGGCAATTTGAAACTCGACTTTAAATGCAGAAATGAGAAATGCTAAGTGCTTCTCCCTCTGGGCCACGCTGTATGGCAAGTCTGAACCTGTACCTAATCAAAGTAAAATAAATAAAGTTAAGAGAAAAGCATGTGTCAGTATTACCAGGAGCTGTGTCTTCTATGTCTTTATATACAAAGAGCTTGAAAATCTACGAAGTGATTGTTAGAATTGTGAAATAATCTCAAGTATACAGAAATACAAATATAGAAACAATATGTACTATACCAAATAGTATGAAAGTATTATGCAAGTGTGTCTCAATATATTCAAATACCAGGTTAAAGTGAATAACACTTTGCTGGGGTAGAGACGCACACTTGCAATCCCAGCACTCAGGAGGCTGAGGCAGGAGGATCACTATAAATTCAAGGCCAGCTTGAGCTACATAGCAAGACTACGTCTGAAAAAAAAAAAAAAAAAGAAAGAAAGAAAGGGATCACATCTAATCCAAAACTAAGAACTAAATAAATAAATTAAATATAACAATGAATTTTATATCAATTGAAATAAGAGAAATACTTTTTCTCTAAAAAAATTGTTGGTATGTATGATGCCCTTGGTTCAAACTCCAGGACCCCCCCCACACACACACACACTTACACAAAGATATCAATTAGAAAAATATTCATGTAAAATATCACATAACTCCTGCAAATGGGATAGTCTTTTTAGGCCAAGCTCAAGATCATATTGATGAATTAAAAATGGGAAGACAGAGAGGTGAAGAACTCCTAGAACATTTCTTCCTGCATCTAAATGATAAGTCTGAAGCAACCAGCCCACCTCCCTGGTAAGCAGCCATGGCTCGGGCAAGCAGCAGCCACCCCAGGGCAAGAACCAGCCAGCAACTCCTGAGATCCATGCCATGTTGGAACTTAGAGCGCTGGGAAACCAAGCAACCCGCTCACCTCTCTGGTAAGCAGCTGTGAGCCCACTGCACACGGGCTGAGAATCACACATCCCAGTCCCGTCCTTGCCCTCATTAGCTAATGGGAGCCAGCGGTCTGAGCATCTCTTGGGAGGCTGACAGTATGTAATATAGCAAATAGGAGGGATTTCCTTCTGCCATCTCTTTGAAGGCAAATATTGTTATCACTGTTTTGCTTTGTCCTGATTAATTGTTTTGCTCTATTCAATATTCTGTTTTGATAAGTTCTATAATTTTCTGTATTTGGTTTGATTTTGCTATACCTGATTGAAAGAACAACTATTGTGAAAATAATGAGATATACTATGGTATCTATTACTGTTATCCTGGTAACCTGTTGTGATGTTCTGTACCAATTTCACTGCACTATCTCAATTGGCTTTGTTCTGTCTTGTTCTGTTGTATTTCACTACCTTCAAAATAATAAAAAAAATTTTAAAATAAATGATAAATCTTCCATTTCCCACCTCAAATATCACCCCAGACAATTTTATTTGATTTTCACACTAGACAATTTTATTTTTTTCAAGTGTTGTAACTCAAATTGTGGAGATGCTATGGCACTAAAACATGCCAGTCTTTAGATCTCCTTTCTGAATTTCTCATACATTAATTACCTATGTAAGTGTCCTGCAGAATTTTGGCCAAGCTTCTTAAACAGTATATTAAAAAAATCAAACTCAGAATTTTTCATTAAAAAGCTCTCATTCTGGCATTTTCTATCCCCCAAATTAGCAACACCAGTGGCTCAAAGAGAACCTTAGAATCAGCTTGAGATCACCCACTCCAGCTCATCCTGCACAGCCATTACCTATTCTTATCACTTCCGCTGCGAGATGCACTGTGAGCTTTCTGGGATTCTGCCTTGCACTTTGATGTGAGAGTGTCCAAGCATGCTCACCAGTTTTCCTTGCTCCACCATCCTGTCCTGTCTTACCCTATCCTGTCCTGTCCCATGCTGTCCCATCCTGTCCTATCTGACTCATTTTCCATGTACCCACGAGCAGCAGCTGTAACAGCATCACTTGCCTGCTTGAAACCCTTCACTAACTGTATTGGATTTAAGGTAACATCGCCGTCCTCTGAAACGGCTCCTAAGATCTGATTATAACTGGGCCTCCCGTCTGTTATGCTCAACCACCCTGGGCTCCTCTCTGCACTGTTGAAGTATCCAGCTATTTCAGACTTAGGAACTTTGATTATTACATGTTCTTACTCTTCATGTAACTTTCTTCACTTTTTCTGATGTAAATAAGAATGAAAGTTCCTCTGTAAATTTACCAGACTCTTGAAACATAAATATCATCGAATTATCCTCTATTATAAACTTTTTTCTTTTTCATAGCATGCAGTAGAGACTGAATTATATAATTATTTGTGGTTTTCTCTGTTACAAGCTATCATCTCCCATGAACATCTACATCAATGGAATTCAAATTCACATCACTACACCTGGTACCTGGCATGCAAACAATAAGTATTTCTTATATGAATGGGAAAATAAAGTAAAGTTTCTATGAAAAAGTAATAGTTTATCTCCAGTTGTTTCAAAAACTTTTGAAATACTTAGTGCTAGGTGAAATTAATTTTTTTTTATTTAGCTGTATGACCATATATGATAAAACAATTCATTTAAGACAGTATCAGTTTAATTTGTGGACTTATAATTTGTTTTGGCTTTTTACTTTAAAAATTAGATAAACTGAGGCTAATTAATACTTGCTTTTGCAACATCACATCTAAGTGAATCATTCATTCTGAGAAAGATTTCATTACAGGCATGACATGTAAGTTCCTATAAATGACACAAAATATGTAAACACTTAAGTTAAATTACGTATTTAAAAAACATTAGAACTTGATTGCTATTTGACAATGCTCAAGTACATTTTCTGAAATATAAAACTGAAGCTTTAACATGAAAGTTACTGAGGAAACCTCTTGTGAGAAATAAATTTGAACTTTTTTTAAAAAAATTAGAATATCTTAGAAGCTATTCTAAATAAGTGTTCTATAAAAATGTGATTCAGGTTTTTTTAATACTAAGGCGAAAAGCTGCAAACTACAGGAAATTTTAAAACTCCTTGGAACTTTGTATTCCTTTTACTGTTTTATGGCTAGACTAGTTATTTTCAGCCTCCTCCACCAATTTAACTGTTTCAAAAATGACCAGGGCTTCCTACTCCTGTTCTACTCACCTCAGAAATTCAATGTTGACTTTCCTGTATTACAGACAAATTTAGTTTTCAAACAGGCAAAGTCTTTATCAGTTGGTCTTCTGGCAGTCTTGAAGATCAAAGACTTCAGAACTAGAAATCAGAGGATAAAAAGCTTAAATCACCTCTGTGGAAAAGGTAAGGCTCTCTGGTTTATGTGGAAAAGTATGTTTCAGTTCTGCTGCATAAACTAAAAAATTGCAAAGTACAATAAACAATATGTATATGCACACTCATATACACAAATACAGATTTATAGATTCCATATGGAAACACAGTTATGCATTCTTGTCATAGATATAATGTAGGAATCTTTTCTAGGACTGGTATTTTACTAAGTAAGTGACAAAGCTCAGTTAATTTAAATCAGGTTGTTGAGATTCTATGGCTAATTAATTTTAAAATAAGTGCTTGCCTCTCTGCACAGCTGAATGAAGTTTTGTGAAAATTGTTGTAAGACTCCACCTACCCCCAGAAATGTAGCTTAATCCCTTGCTAGAAGCCAGAGTTGTATTTCAGTTGTCTACTGTATATCTGTATGTGGCATTCGACATTTTCAAGGTAAAAATAAAATTTTCCAAAGATATAAAAGCTATATATCCATTTATTAATGTTTTTAAATTACAATACTTATTACATGCTAATGCCAATAATATTTGTCATGATAATTAGTATTTTCCTACTCTCCACAAAATTAGTGAGAAGAGTAACAGTATATTAAGGGTGGCTTGTTAGAAAATCACTGCTTCTAGAAACTGCTTCTGTACTTACTCTTTTGCTACCTATTGCTTTACTTTAAGCTTATGGAAAGTAAATCTAACTACACCTTTGTAGCTGGAAAAAGAAGTATTTTAATAGACTTTCCAGACAATTGTGTATAAACTCATTGGGTGGTGTTTTGTTTTGCTTTGTTTTATAATAAAGAAACTAAAATTAGGTCAATAAACTTCTCATGCCCCAGTACATTAAGATCTCTTGCTTTATTTTACTTCTTGGTTAGATCTCATATGACATAGAATTTTGTAAAATTACACATTCATCATGTAGAAAATTCCAGTTCACTGTGCTGTACAGATCGTCCAAGTGTTGATATATTTGATTATGTAATATTTGAAAATCACATTTGATACTATCCAACAATCTCACTGAAACACCTCACCTTGGGCTGGGGAAGTAGCTTAATGGTGTAGTGCTTACTTAAGCATGCATGAGGGGCCTGGACCTTTTCCCAGAATCCCCTCAATAAATTTTATCATATAGTGGCTCCTGAGAGCATTTCAACTATCTAATTTTCACAGGAACATCTGCATTCTGTTCTAAAAAATTAATACTGTCAGTTTTTTCCCTTAAATCTATAGGCTCAGCTCATATAGAGAAAATACCAGTTCCTGAAGCCTGCGTAGCTCTGGTCTGTCCTTCATTCTTCCAGCTGCACACCATGAACAAAAGCAATTTGTTCAGCTCACAAGTCAAAAGCCAACTGTCCCCCTCATGGTAACTGTTAGTTAGCTCAGGTTACCACAAGTAAGCATCATACACCAAAAGACCCTATTTCTAAATACAGTTATACTGGAAACTGAGTTTCAACACAGCATTGTGGAGGAGACATGGTTCAGCCCCTAGCAGGGGTCTGGAGAGTCTGGTATGCAAAAGAAGCATTTTATGAATGTTTCTGATTTTGTAACAAAGAAAAGCAAAAAGGTGGTTATCAAGGGTAGGTACTCAATAACATTAATAATTTTTACTGATAATTAGGGTCATTGGAATGTGAAGTTGCCTTTCTTTTTCATTCTGAGGGTGAAGAATAGAATGATTACTAGCAATAAGGCTCTAGAAATTTTTTCTGCCATCATATTTACACTATCAGTATAAATTCTGCCACAGAATATTATGTTAACATGTCGATCTTGCATCTCCACTGGAAGGATCTGGAAACACAGGGTCCATACAAATCCCCCTTTGAGAGCCAATAAATTAAAGAATTTGAAACAAATTCACCTTAAAAATAGTGAATACATGATAAAATTAAACAGGAGAGATCAAAGGGAATTTGCTTAAATCTAAAACAATTTTGATGCCAAAGTCTGAAATTGTACTAATAGGTTATAATCCATTAAAGAAAATAATTTATTAATCCATATCAATTTCAGTAAGAAAAAAAAGGTACTTTTCTGTGGAAATAAAAATAACAAATACTAAACAAATGACTGAGTTGATCTTTGACTTTGTTTTTTCATAGGCTGGGGATTAAACTCAGGTCCTTACATATATTAGGTAACTGCTCTACCATTGAGTTATAACTCCAATCCAAAGGAAAACCTCATCAATGGTCAAAAACACTTTTGGTAGCTGGAACTCACAATGGCATCTAATTATTCAAAATTCTGGTATTCGCACGCTCCTGTACACCATTCTCCTATGGAATATGTTTGCCTGTGGAACTAATAGGTTATAGCAGAAATAACTATACATCATTTCCCTGTCTAGGACACAGAATTCACTGAAACTCCTACTATATTCTCTGTTGTATCACTCATTTGAAAGCCAGTCCTTTGCCGCGTCAGGAGGTTGCAGAAACAGCCACGTGAAGAGGACCAAGTGCTGAGGGGCTGAGAGCCTGTGTCACCCTCAGGAACTGAGGCCGCCTGCAAGTGGCCACATTCCTCAGTCATCTTGACAGAAAGTCCTCCACCTCCTTCAGATCTTCAAATGACTATTTATGTATGTCCAGATGACACTTTCCCTGCCACACCATTAGACGCTGGGTCGGAACAACTTTGTAAAGCCTCTTCTGAATCCCTCACTCCCAGAAACTGTGCAATGGTAGAGGTGTATTGTTTCAATATGCTCCCCCTGGGAGTAATCCCTCCTATAGCTCCTCGTGCAATGGATTAGAACACTGTGATAAAAAAAAAAATTGAAGAGTGACCGGTATTCACAGTTACAATGTATTTCACACAGATCGTATATTAATTTTAAATAGAAAGGAGAAAATATTAATTTTATAAGAGACAGGGAAGAGAGACAGAAGAAAGGGAAGAGAAAGGAAGAAGGGTAAGAAATAGAAAGAACAAAGGTTTTGTAATTTTCCACAAGATTGGAATGATATGGAAATTAAAAAGTTAAAAGAAAGACATCAGTGTATGCACATGACCTTACCATATATCCGAAAGTGGGTATTTCCTAAAAGTTATTAATCATAGTTGAGAAAATAAAGTGAGTTCCAGACTATAAAAATACAGCTATGTTGATAGTTAAGAAAATCAACCATTAGTCTAGTAAAATTTTGTTTAAACAACATGTTTGTTGAAAAGATATTATTTTACTTAATAAATACGAAATTCTGTAATACAGTGATTATTATTATAAAAATAACTGAAAAAAATACGCAAGCATGGATATTTCAGAAAAGAGAGCTACAGGCATAAGTATATCAACTTTGGAGACCAAATACTTGAGTTGAAATTGTAGCACTTTCATTCTAACTAAACAAGCAATGAGCATATCTTTGGGTTCTCGGACACCAAAGTAGAGGCAGTCACAATAGTTACTAAGAAGCTGAAATGATCTGATACTATATAAGTAAAATGTTTAGACTAGTTCTTGTACATTATCACTGATGTATGTGTATGTAGTTGTTTTCTAAATACAGTAATTTTAGATCAAATGTCGGTAAATGAGAATAAAAGCTTTCAACCTCAAGAACTCACAAAAAGTTTCTGAGTTTCTGACCAGGAATACTTAGAATAAAGCACTTTTTAAATGGTAATCCTGGTTCTACTCAAAAAAACAAAGCAGTTATCCTCACTGAGCATCAATTTCCTGTTTTCTCCCATGAGGGAAACCTGACAGGATCAGTGGTTTCTAAGCTGACCTGCAGAATCCACTTTTCTCACCGAAGAAGCATTCAAGCAGGCTTAACTAATCTTAGCCCAGCATCTCCACTCCCTCCTGAGCAAATCACGATACAAGCATGTGGAAAACATATGTAATGACTTCATTGTTGAAGGTTCTACCTTAGTTATAAATATAAAAATACTTTGCCATAAATTCTACACAAATAATTAAAATCTAGTTGGATGCTCCAAAGTAATTCCAAATATTTTGAAAATCGTTTTATTTACCTTATAGGAGTAGATGGTGAATTTTGAAGTCTTGTTTACCAAAATTAGCCTTAATGGCTAGTAATAATGAGCTCCTTCCGTGAGCACTCACCAATGTCTGGAAATTTTCTATCCTCATAACCTCAGATGTGCTAGAAGCCAGGGACACTGATGAACATTGTACAACGCACAGCACAACTTCTTGTAACAAAGAATCATCCAGCTCCAAATCTCAGTGGTGCAAAGCTTGAGTCACTTTGATGTAAACAGCTGTAAATGTATTTCAGACTAAGATGCAGTAGTCTCAACACACTGCATAAACAAGATACCCTATATTTTTTATTTCCCAATTTCTATTTTATTTTTAATTTCCCAAGTAATTATTAACTGTAAGGTATTTGTTTCCATGGTTATTTTTCATACATTACCCTTTTGTTTTTGGCAAAGAAATAAAATTTTGTCCAACAAAATTTTTTGGTTCCTACAGTCTCAAAATAGTGCACTTTAACTAGTAATCTCGGGTCTACTCAGAATGAGCAAAGCAGTTTTCCTCCTTAGACACCGATTTCCTCTTTTCTCCAGTGAGGGAAATCTGACGGAATTAGTGGTTTCTAAACCAATCTATAGAAGTTCCAGGCAACACTCAGAAGGCAGAGAGTGAGGGACCAGTTAAGCCTCGGACTGTGAACCATTCACTCCGCTTCCACTGGGGGGCACTCTTCTCCTCTCATCAGTCAGGCCTATTGACTTCTGGACAGGAATTGGACAGTGCTCTTCTGCCAAGGAACAAGAAAATTTCAAAGTCACTGTACCACATATCATCCAATTCTCTTCAAAATTTGAAAGATTACAAAGTTGTATAGCAATTTCTTATGACTAAAGTTTTTCAGTTCTTTCAATTTCATAAACTTTTGGAAAAGCACTTTACTTTTGTGATACAAAGAAGCTGACAGCTGTTAGAGATAAAATATGTCCACAAATAAATGTGATAAAAGTGGGCAACGTTTATAAGAACCAGTGTGTCGCACAGGAGCATCTGTAGGTCAGCTCTGTGACAACTTCAGCCTGCCACTGTCATGAATAACATAGTCTCAAATGTGTCAGCTATTTTTTTCAAGAACTGAAAATTCATATTTTTATTTATCATTTAAAATTAATTTTATCGGTACATTTTAGATATACACGTTGATCCCATTCACCATAGAGGATTTGCACCCGTACATGATGGAGCTTGATTCTTCTGTTTTCCCCAATTCCCTCTCCTCCTTTCAACCTGTTTTCCTCACTTTATTTACAAAAGTTTTGTTTCCATTTTTCCCTTCTATTCACTTTTTTATTTTTCCTTCCTTCCTTCCTTTCCCTCTCCTCTCCCCAGTTCCCTTTCCCACTTGAACAGTTTCTTCCTGTTTTATAATATCTATTACTCATTTTTAAAATGTTATCAACTTACAAACACTTAAAAATCCTTTATAGAATAAATCAAAATTGTCAGCCATTATGTTGCCTAAGATTTCCTGTTTGAAAGGTGTGAATTAGATATCATCTCTGGCTGGTTTTTAGACTGTTAGATTATGCTCACTGTCATAGCACATTCTGGTACCCATAAGGCTGATTTAAGGATTTCATTAAAAACCAGGTCATGTTGATGTGCAGGAGGAAGAAAGAACTAGAAAGAAGTTTTTCAAAATGGAAACAAAACCCAACATAAATTTGAACTCTTTCTTTTCCTTTCCTTGAGAACTTTGACTTCAATATATGTTGCTTTTTGCATTTGAGGCTAAGTGACTGATATCAAGAGTTGAAAAGTTATAACTGGACTTTATACCTACTTGTTGCACTGAACTGAAAAACTTTTCTAGCAAAAATGTTTTCGCCTAGGGACTACTCAGTGACCACCAAAATGTGGTTCAGAATTTAGAGCAAAATCTCTAGTCTGTGAAAAGCAAATTCTGTGTTAATTTTTATTCCTGAGCTCAGTTTTCTAATTCTAAGTTGTAGATTATAATATTGCACAGTTAGGCCAGGGATGTAGCTCAGCGGCACAAGCACCTGCCTGGCAAGTGTGAGGTCATGAGGATCCCCAGTACCTCTAAAAAAAATGCACAGTAAAATGTAATTCTATTCACAGGCGAAGAATTGAGTTAAATTATCTAGAGTGGGTTCTAAATTCTCTTTCTATAGAAAAAAAAACCAGCTTTAATATTTTAGCTGCAATAAGGCAGTCCCAGAGGAATCATAGGTTAATCAATATATACAGTAACTTTATCTTTAAAAAAAAAATCTCCTGTAATGATTGCCTCTGTCAAGCTGTTGGGGAAAAATGTTGATTAATTACTATGAATTTTTGGCAGTTGTAGGCTTTAAAGCATAAACTATATTAACATTGTCTCCCAAAGCCTTCAGTAATAGTACTGGGTTTATGTTGTCTTATGAAAAAAGTGCTTAAAAGGAAAGGAAAGGAAAGGAAAGGAAAGGAAAAGAAAAGAAAAGAAAAGAAAAGAAAAGAAAAGAAAAGAAAAGAAAAGAAAAAAGAAAAGAAGAAAAGAAAAGAAAAGAAAAGAAAAAAGAAAAGAAGAAAAGAAAAGAAAAGAAAAGAAAAGAAAAGAAAAGAAAAGAAAAAAGTGCTTCATTTATTCACAAAACAGCCAGCGGCTAAACAATTTAGTACATACAAATATTTTTCCAACCGGCAACCAAAAGCCAAAGGACAATGTCAGAAACAACTTGCGCTTTACATAATTGATAAAGATGCAGTTTAAATGCTCATTCTTGAAGCACTTTTTTCTTTTCTTTTCTTTTCTTTTCTTTTCCTTTCCTTTCCTTTCCTTTTAAGCACTTTTTTCAAGCACTTTTGTCCTTTACAAGTTATTAAATATCACCAGCTTCCAGTTAAATTTATTGCACTACTATATTTGCATTATCATCTTCTATCATAAAGGAAAATTGTCATGACGTTAATGGAAAATAAAATAATGCTTCTTAGACTCTTCATGTGGGTTGTTCTAGTTATTAAATTTATTCAAACAAGATGACAAAATGAATGAATTCATTACATAGCAAGAGTATTTGCTTTTAATTTGAGAATTTCTTTAATGTAATCTCACAGGAGGCAAATATGTGGTTTATTTTCTTGCAATTAGAAACTTTTAATTTACTGTATTTCAGATTCTTGCTGTATAGTTTTGTTCATCTCTCTTGTATGTATGAGCAGGAAAGCAATCTTTTTACGGTTGCATGAAATTCTACAACTTTAGTACATGGCTTTTCCCAAACAGAATCCACCAAGGTAACAATATTTGAAGGTTTAATCATCACATCAAAATACAAAGTATTTTTTTCCAAGACATTCTGACATCTATCATCTCACCTTTTGTCTCCAAACCACTCTAAAATTTGGCAGGAAGATATTATTGCCACCAAAACAGAGTGCAACAATCACAACCAGAACCATATCTTAGCTTCAACTGGTTTCAGCTTATGCTGCCTACATTTTTATGCTTTCTAAGTTGTATTAATTCTTATTTACAAATTTCTGCTACATGTTTTAGAATACCAAAAATGTTGAAATTTTTGTTCAGGTCACTTCAAAGTTGTATGTGTTTATAAAGAAGATAGACTGAGAGAGGTGGAAAGCTTAAGTGGAAGATATAATATATGTCATTGTGTACATTATCCCTCTGAGGGCTGTGATTTTGAGAAGTGGTGACTCCACGCCTAGCACTGCATGATCCAGACCTGAGACAGAAGGATGCCCTGGACTGTGTGAGTCCACCATGGCTCATTCGCATGTTAAGTGCAAACAAATTACAAACGGAAGAATGTCAAACCAGGCTTGAGAAGTAACTTTCAAGAAACATTAAGGAACTGGGTAGCGTGTGTGGTGAACATCACCAATATTTTCTAATCCGTTAAAAGTGGTTTTTACACTGCATTCTAATTAAAGAGGGATCTAGTTGCTGTGGAATGATTGGGTGAGAAACACATTGGTTTTATGGACATAGGTTGGGAGCAGAAATAGAAGTACATAGCAGTGAAGATGGAAAGCAAACAGTATGGGTTCATGGATGAAATGACCATGGCAAGAGAAGAGCCAGACATGGGAAGATAATGAGTCCTTGGTGCTGGACAGAAAGATGGACATATCAAGTGAGGAGCTCTGGCTTTTGAATGGATGTGATTATGTAAACCCTCCTTTCTGATAATTCTTTAAATCTTCAGTAAAGTCTCCATTGCACGTTACTGTGTTGATGTGCATGTCTGTTTCTCTCTCTCTCTCTCTCTCTCTCTCTCTCTCTGTGTGTGTGTGTGTGTGTGTGTGTGTTTCTGTATGTCTAAGAGAGCAAGACAGAGGGAGACAGAGACAGTGATAGTGACAAACCGATTAAGTCAATCGTGCTGATTTTTATTTTCTGGTTAATGTGCAGTTAATAAACACTACCCATAGAGTTCTCTATATATTATAGATGTTAATCTTCTGTCAGAGGAATACCTGACAAAACGTTCTGTAGGTTGTCTCTTCACTCTACTAACTGACTCATTCACTACCCAAAAGCTTTTTTTTTTTACACAGGTTTTCCCTGTGTAGTGCAGGCTGGCCATGAGCTCACTATGCTGTCCAGGATAGCCTCAAATTCATAGCAACTCTTCTGCCTCAGCTTCCTGATTACTGGGTTTATAAGAGTGAGGTACCACATCTGGCTTTTTATAAAAGTTTTTTTTTTAATTTTAAGAATAAAAGCCAACAATACAAAACAGAATAAAGCCAGTCAAAACAAAGCAGTAAAAGCAGTACAGAACTTCAAAACAGGACAATAGGTCATCAACAGTGGCTCCCATAGTATATCCTGTTATCTTCACAGTAGGGGTCCTTTTCCTCAGACACAATAAAATCAAATAAAACAAAACAGAATAATACCAATGAAAAGAGAGCAATGAATAAAATAAAACAGTGAGAACAATATTGGATTTCAAGAACAAGACAGAAAGAAATCCCCTGTATTCACCATACTGCATACTATTATCCTCCCAACAGATGCTCAGACTACCATCCTTGGTATGGAAGTTTTTTAATTTGACATAGTCTCATTTGTTGTTTCTTGCTATTATTTCTTGTGCAATTGCAATTCCGTTTGGAAAATCCTTTCCTACACCTATGACGGTCAAATGTTTTCCCTATTTTGCCTTCCAATAAGTTCAGCATTTCTGTGTTACTGTTTAGAGCTTTGAGCCATCTAAATTCAGTGCATGAGGAGAGACATGGGTGTTCTTCAAACCGTCATTCAATTTTCCCAGCATCATTTACTGAATAGACTATCTGTCCTCCAACTCATGCTTTTGGCCTCTTTGTCAAAGATCAAATACCTGAATGCATCTGGGGTGTCTCTGTATCCTCTACTTTGGTCCACTGATCTTCGTACTTGTTCTGTTCTATTACCGCATCGCTTTTCCTACTGTTGCTTTGTAGTATAACCTGACTCCAGTTGTTGTACACATCCTGATTTGCTCTTGTTGTCCAAGATTGTTTGTACTATTGCGGGTCTCTTCAGGCTCCATATGTGCTTTAGGATTGGCAATGAAAATATGTAACCATTGTCACCCCTGATTCACTAACAAGGCCTAATTCTTTCCTCTGGAAGCTTGTGGTATCTTCTCAGCCTCTGATATTCTAAAATTCAAATCCAGACATCTAGCACCTTCACCCTTCACATGGGCAGTATGGGAAAACACTGTTGTGTGACTTTGTAGGCAGTTGCAAAACAAGTACCTGTGACACACAGTGCTGAGCACTCACAGCTCCTACCGGAACATCTGGCTAGGAAGAGAACGTGGGTATTAGTGAAAAGAGAAAAAAACTTACGAAGTGCACAGTAATCCAGACAAAAACCCATAGTTAGCTTTTCCATTGGATTTCTCTCTCTTATTAATTTTGATTAGAAACAAACATGAACTCAGTAAATAAATACCATGACCTAGGAACCGACTGATTGAGAGGCACCATTCTGTCTGCTCCGTGTCCACAGTCCAATAACCTGCATTGCAGTATTCAGAGGTCCCTGCAGGGGCGCCCCTGCATCTCTGCTCCTGTGATGGCATGGAACAGGCATGCCAGGGCCTCCAAGTGGGAGCAAGGAGACAGATACAATGACGGCTAGAGGCAGGGCTGCAGTCTCCGTCTCTCCATGGAAGCCACTGCAGTCTGGAGATAGACGCAGTCCATGATTATGCAAGGTACCTGCCAGACCACCACCAGATCACACCGCGATGGAGCCAACCAGTGGCAGCATCAGGTGGCATGGGTGAAAGTTCCTGTAAGAGGTAAGAAGCAGGTACTTTCCTAGTGACCACTGCCACTTCAGTGTCTGTACATTTGTCAGACTGTCAGACTGTGATGGGCTTCTTCTTTTTTTTTTTTTTAATTTGAAAGAGAATAAAACAAAAGGGGGCAGTACAGAGCAGATCAGAACAGGACAACATAGGCAACACAGTACTTTACATTAAGTCAACTGGACATCAACAGTATCTAACACCATATCTCTTACTCTGCTATAGTTGAGCATAGTTTCAAATACAATAATATCAAACATAACACAATAGT
>PVJX010008562.1:0-64920 GCA_004027295.1 Dolichotis patagonum
AGCTATTACTTCTGTAAATATCCTCTTGATATCATTTGGGCTGTCCCCTTCTTTTTCATTTATCCCTATTAATCTTATGTTATTTTTCTTTGCATCATCTTGCAGGTGTTGAATTTTTATTTCCTGATTCTTTGTTATTTTTAAAAGATCTTGTCTTTCCTGCTCACTGGCTGCAATCTTATCTTCGAGGTCTGAAATTTTATCTTCACTTTCATTGAGGCAGTTTTTACAGCTTTCAATAGAATTTTTGATTTCCTGTATATCTCTTTGAATCTACTCTATGCATTCTGTTTGTTTCTTATATTGTTCTTTCAGGGATTCTATCTGTTTGCTTTGTTCCTCTAATTTTTTAGCTGTGTTTTCGCTAGATGCATTCACTATTTCTTTCACTGTTTTTATCAATTCTTCTTTTACCTGGGCAAGTATTTCTCATTTGAATTTCTCCATAGCTTTCCCTATTTGCATATTTATTTCATTTGATATCCTTTCAGACATTTCAGCTGTATGGCTTCTTTTTCTTCTATGTACACAGCTTCTAAGCTTTCTTGGGGAGGGCTAGGGCTTTGAGCCTGCCTTTTGATCTTTCCTTTTGTCATTTTTCTATATTTCTTTGCTTGGAGTGGTATTCCAAATCTTTCTCTGCATGTGTGATGAATTACCTCTTGCACCCTCAGTTCCTGGAGGGGCAGTGGCTCCCCCACAGGCTCTTGGCTTCCTCACTGGGTCCTAACTCCTCTCTGTGGGCTCCTGGCTCCCTAAGTTGTAAGGCGAATGCTGGGTGTGGTCAACCCGGAGCCTGTGGAATCTCAGGCAGGCCAGGCAACTGTACTTTGTCCCAGGCAGGTCTCCAGGAGGTTCACTGTGAGTGAAGGGTGGGCCTACAGGTCCCAAAGAGTCAGGCCAAAATGCTGCTTTCTGCAAAGTTCCCGGTCCCAAACAGACCTGGCCAAGATGCCAGTCTCCGCAATATTCCCAATCCAAACAGCCCAGACCTCTCTGCGGGTCCGGGAGGTTCCCGGTCCAAAAGATTCAGGCCAGGATGCTGGTCTGTGGGAGATTTCCTGGGGGTGAAGGGCGTGCTTACCAGTCCCAAACAGTCGCGCCGAGATGCTGGTCTGCTCAGACTTTCAATCCAAACAGCCCAGGCCACTCTGTGGGTCCCGGAGGTTCGAGTCCCGCAGAGTCAGGTCATGATGCTGGTCTCTGTCAGGAGCACAGTTTTTCAAATCATGAGGTAGGATATCTCAACCGTATTGACATTTAATGAGTGAGTGAAAATTTCACCAATCTGGTGCTTGCTAAGAAAGCTGGATGGTCTCTAGAGTTTTATATTTCTATTTTTATAAGAAAATTTGCTTCTGAAACAGCCCTAAGCACAGCTCTACAGTTAAGTAATTGATTATCTAGCATCTATCTAAGTTAGAAAATTGGTGTTTTGAGATGGTCTGTGTCCCCAGCCTGCCCTGGAACTAGCCCTCCTGCCTCAGTTTCTCAAGTGCTAAGATTGAAGGTATGCATCATCTCCAAAAAAAAATCTTAATTGATCAAAATATAGGTATTTTTCCATTTTAAACCTGGAGACTTCAGAGTAACTTATGATATTAATAATTTTATAGGGGAGAGAGACCTTACAAATCAATGGCAAAATGAGTTTAGCAAGAGCAAAGCTCTGACTTTGATCCTCAGCACCACAAAGTAAATTTATAACAAAGAAACAAACAAACAGCATTCTAATTATCTAGCCATTGGAGGTCACGCACTATGTGTAAAGGAGAAAAATACATTTCCAGTTAAAACAATTTCAGAAAAGAACTCTTTTGAGTTAGAAATGATCTTTTTCAAGCTTTCAGATGAGATCTGAATATAAAAATCATAAAAGCTGTTTGAAGATTACAAAACTGTAAAACATAAATGCTGGTAGAAGAGACTGGCTTTCTTTAACAACATTTCTTAAAGATGTTCAGCTTTGCTAGAAAATTCTCTTTGCTAAATCACTTCATTACCCAACATCATAGAATAAATAAGGCTTTGCTCTCCATTGACTTGCCTCCATGGCCCTTGTAACCAAATGTGGCTTAAGGCATTTGTGCAAATAGGAGGCTCTTTGAATATTTAATTGTTTTTTCCATTTTTAATGCTCTGGATTCACAATATCCACTTACACTTCATATTACTTTAAAATATGTTCATTGTATAATCTTTTCAAACATATCTGAATTAGTCACCTATTATAACTATATAAGTATAAAACATTGATACTTGTTCTATTTTGATGTGACTTGAAATTACAAACATAAAGGTAATCTTGCCTCATTATTGAGCACCCCCCTCTGATTTTATTTCTGTCATGTTTAACTCTGATTTTCACCTCTACTTTAAGCATTAACCTTAGTGAAGTTCTCATTCATCTCTCTGAGAAACAGAATTTTACATATTTTATGTGTAGTTATTCACGAGTTATAAATTTTCTCTGTGAGGTTATTCAGACACTGAGTTTATTGGTTCATTCACAGAATTTTTCACCTCCAGGCATGTTACCCCTTAAACATAGTATCCATTATTAATATCCTTTCAAGGGGTACAAAAATCTCTTAAATAATTTGACTTCCTACATTCTCTTTTTCAAAAATAGCCTAAGAAATACAATTCAAAGTTTAATTACAGTATGCTTGTTTAGGCCAGTAAATAATGAGTATGTTTGTGATGTCTTTATATTTTACCATAAGGAGATACAGAGAATAATAGGATTACATGGTATGAGTGTGTCATGTGCTACAGACTAGATTTGTACAACTGATTTGCATGTACCATGATGTCCAGTGAATCTTCCCCATCTTTCTCATAAACTTTATAGTATTACCATGTATTAGTCAGGGTTTTACTAGAGAAAGTAGAACTAACACGAGATATACAGATGTATAAGAAAGGACAGGTTTGGCTTACGATGGTCAGCCACAAAGTCGGATGAGGAAGTGTACAGAGGGTGTCTACACACTGGAGGCCGAAGGATTCAATCCAAGGTCTGGAGTCCACCCTAGTGTCTCTTGCAAGTCCACACCAGCAGGCTGATGGATCTGTGACAGAAGGCAGAAGGCTCTAAGATGAAAGGCTGGAGAGTCTATGCCAAAAAGCTGAAGAGTCTACACTGGAAACCAGGAGACAATGTTCAAACCAAAGGTGAAGACTGGTGCTTCTCCCAGAATGGAAGGCATTCATCCTTCCTCCTCCCCTTTCTTACCTCCAGGTAATGACCCACCCTAGGATGGGTCTTCCTCTACACCTTTGAGTGTAGAGTTGCTAAACCCATTTAGTTAAGCTTCCAAATGTCTCAAGTTGACATAATCAATCAACCACTACATACCACTATATTAGATAAATGTGTTTAATCAAACATACATCCCTGTTCTATCAGGAAATATTCTTCAGTGTAATTACTATATATTATGTTAACATTTTGTCTTCTACCCAATTAAATAAATTTTTAAAAGTTGAAGTAATTTGAAGATGTTCAGTTAGATATTTATTTAACTTATATAGCGATTCATTAACTAGGATGTCACATGTTTCCAAATTTAACTTTTTTATCCAACTGTCAGATTTTTATTAGGAAAAGTACCAGAAAATCCTGCTAAAGTTGTGCATATTTGTTGAAGAACATGTTTCTTTAAAGAATCTAAAACTGTTTTAATAGTTCTTCAGTCCTTGTTCGAGGTGCCCTGAAATTCAAATTGTTCAGTTCAACTTACTTTTGTAACAATTTATGATTCATATATAAAGTTGTATATTATGGATGAATGAATATATATAAAGTTATGTATTATTTAAGGTTGTTTTCAAAAATATTTAAAGACAAATTTTCTCACATTCTTTCAGATAGAATGAGAATATTATTTATATAATCAGCCATACAAATTTATGGGTTCTACATGAATGGCTTCAACCAACTATGAAATGAAAATACCAAGAAAAAGAAAAACATCTGTACTGGACACATATGGATTTTTATATTGTCATAATTTCCCAGGCAATACAATATTCTAACCACTAATATTGCATTTTTAGTATGTTGGTACCATAAGTAACTTGAGATGATTTAAAGCAGATAGGAAGGAGGATATCTGGTTGGCAGCTGCTGAGAATCAGCCATGGTGGAATGCAGGTGGCTGCAGAATGCAAATTGCCCAGCCTCTTGGTAAGTACCTCCCTCCGACGTGAGCCAGGAGCAGGTGCACTTAGCAGCTGCTGAGAATTGGCCATGGTGGAATCCAGATGGCTGCAGAAGAAGGCAACTGGCCTGTCCTCTTGGTAATCGCCTCCATCAGGCATAAGCCAGGAGAAGATCCAGCAGGCAGCTGCTGAGCATCAGCCATGGTGGAATCCAGGTGCTGCAGAAGAAGGCAACTCACCCACCCTCTTGTTAAGCGCCTCCCTGGGGTACAGGGTACAAGGAGATCCACTTGGCAGCTGAGAATTGGCCATGGTTTAATCCAGGAGGCTGCACAAGAAGGCAACTCACCCATCCTTTTGGTAAGAGCCTCCCTCAGTCTGGAGCCGAGAGGTGATCCAGTCAGCTGCTGCTGAAAACAAGCCATAGTGGAATCATGGCAGCTGCAGAAAAAGGCAACTGGCCTGTCTTCTTGGTAAGCGCCTCCCTTGGGTGTGAGCCAGAGGAGACCCAATCAGTGGCTCCTGTTAGCCTCCTGGCTTGTGGGCTAGAAATCAAACATCAGAAACCTCCCCCCTTAGCAACTGGGGACAGAGGTCTAAACATGACTAGAGAGGATAACCATAAGCAACATAGCAAATATGGGGATTTCCTTCCATCTTCTGTTTGAAGGCCAATTTTTTTTTTACTGTTGTGTTTCATTGTGATTAATTGTGTTATACCAGTCAATATTCTGTTTCAAATGGTTTTATAATGTCTGTTTTTATTTCATTTTGCTATACGTAACTGACTGGACAACTATTGTGAAGATAACAACATATACTATGAAATCTTTTACTGTGATCCCAGTGTCCTGTTGTGAAGTTTTGTACCAATTTAATTGCATTGTTTCTGTTGTTTCTAACAAAAAAAGAACAAGGAGACAGAAAAATAGAGTCTGCTAGAAAATAAATTATTTCCATTGGAAAGTATATTTTTTAAAGGTATTTTTATACTCTATTCAAATTGTTCATCTGCAATGCTCTTTGGGAGTGTACCATCCAGAAAAAGAAAGGCTTAAGGCAAAAGGTTGAAGATCTTCTTAAGAAAAAAACACAATGAGATTTTCAAAGGAAATACAGAATGTTTCTCTAATAAGTGCATTAATAACTTGCAAATGTGTTGTCACATTTAGGGCAACAATTTATAGTACATTTTCCCTGAAGTGTAAGAACATCTGCATTTAATTTAAGAAAAACATAAACAAGAAATAAAAACTAAACAAAATTACTTATTGAAACTATTTGAAATTTAGTTGACTCCATTTTTATACATACTGTGGGTTGACAGTTTTTCATAAACTATTCAGACTTATTAGTTTACAATAAGCTTTTATCAAAGTTTAGCTCACTGAGTTAGCTTATCTCATTTCTTTTTTGTTGTTATGCAATCTCACTCAGTGTCATTGTTAATTTATGTAATAAAAACTTGCTCTTAAATAATTCTGAGCATCTCACATGTGGACATATATCACTACACTACAGAATAAATTACTCAATTTAAGTAATAATAAAAAATCAATGTGGCTAAAAGCTAATTTTAATTTTTCTTTCCATTTTTTGGTTTGCTTTTTAGTTAAAAGTTTAGTTCTTTTGCTATTTTTTCCATTTTAAAAGTTGTTTTAAATATCATATGGCAAGCATACCTTAGAAGTTTGGTTTCATCACAAACATCATGCAAGCAACATTAAATATAAATAGTATATATTCAGTGAATTCACCATGATATACATAACTGCTCACAACTGGATTAAGTCTCCACTCTCCTCCTTCCTTTCAAAATAACCTCAGACAATTACCATAATCATCCTGCATTTCATTTTCTTTCTTTGTAACATTGAAATAATCATATCTCCTGTTTCATAAGGTTATTGTAGTTTATAACTGACTTGGTTTTAAGCATATTTGGAAAGACCCTACATGTCTAGTCCCATGTGATTATTTAAAATAATTTAGTACTGTTGTTGCTCTTGTGTTTTTAAGGCATTTCTAAATCAAAGAGAAAATCTTTAGTTTTCTTGAAGAGGAATGGAGACTCCAGTGTGCTATAGGAAGCACAGAAATCACCCTCTTCATTTCCTCTCCATTGTATCTTTCTGTACATTTATGTTACTATAGTTTACATTATTATTCTCTTTTTACAACTGATAAATCTGAAGCTTGGAGAAGTGGCATTGTTTGGATGTGAATGTGAAATATCTTCCAAAGGCCCACATGTTAAAGGATTGAGCCACTGTCTGCAGTGTTATAGGGAAGTGGTAAAATCTAGAATGTTGTCAAGGATATATGCTTAAAGGGGTTATTAAGACCCTTGACTCTATGCTTCCTGTCCATTGATTCCTGCCCAGCATGAGATAAAGGTTTCCAGGCTATGCACTGACACCATGATGTATTGCCTTGCAACAGGCCCAACACCGATGGGCCAAATGACCCGGACTGAAATCTGTGAAACTATAAGCTGAAGTAAACTTTTTTTTAACGTCTCAGAGACTTTTCGCAGTGATAGAAAGCTGTTTAACACCATAGCTAAATGCTTTTCCAAAGTCATCCAGTCAATGCCATAGATAGGTTTTGAAGTCTATTTTTCAACTCTTAATCACACTAAATGCTGACCTAGAAAATATTAAGGTTGCTTCAACAATGAATGGTCCAAATATTATCAAGTGATGATGCATGTAACTTTTGAATTGATAAAGTTTAATAAATTTATAAGTACTTAAAAATCATATGATGAGTTTTTCACTAGTAAAACATTCAGTTTAGTTTGTTTTGTAGAATAGGTGACAAATTTACATCAATGTATTCATATTCTTTTGCTTGGTTTCCTTGGGCTCAGTGATTTCTTTTCAAGTAACATAACCATTCCATTATCTAAAATAATGAAGTACATGAGGCTTCAAATACTGATCAGATATTGTACACTGTCTTAATATAATGTGCCCCACCCAATTACTGTAAAGAAGTTAGTATATGCATCACCATCAGTAAAGTACTCAAATACAGGACTTGGCAACTGACAATGGCCAAAGGAATTGAAATACTAAAAAATAATTGATCAACTTGTTATTAAGTAAAAGAATAGCTTTGGAATATCTTTGGATTAACTCTAGGTGTGAAATGATAAATTTATTGTTAGGCAAATATTAACGGGAATAAGTTAAGTGCTCTATATTCTGGGAGACAATATATGGATTTATTAGTCATCATTCCTCAAAGACACATAATTTATATACAAAGATTTATTATAAGATTTTTTTATGCAATATAGAAGCTGGAGAGTTCAATGATCCACCATGTGTAAACTAGAAACCCAAGAGAGCTAGTGATTCAGTTCAAGGTCCAGTGTCATAGACCCCTGTCTTAGTGTGAAGGCCTACAAACCAGAAGGGCCAAGATGGTGATCAAAGCACTACCCAGTCAGAGAGACACATAAATCTTCCTTTCTAAATGTTTATGCTTTACTTAGACCCTCAGTGGATTGAATGCTTTGTATAAACATTGATAAGAGTCTTGTACTTACTCAATGTTAATTCAAAGGCTTATATTTTCCAGAAAAACCCTCACATATATCCCTCAAACTAACATTTAACTGTATAGTTGAGCGTTCCTTGACCCAGCCAAGTTGGTACATATGATTGATTATCAAAATGAGTTCATAGATCTAATAGGTTTCCTAAACCATTGGAAGAAGTTTAAATCCGCTCATTATTTAGACAGTGACTTCTTGGCAATCCACAAAAGAGAAAAATAAAAGGAATCATTCTTGATAATGTAGTTTGGGAATGGGAGGGTAAAGACTTTTCATATTCCATTTTTTCCTCTCTATCCTACAGCATGGTAGAACAAAGCAGTATTAGTTGCCCACTAATTGTTAATTGGATTATATATCATGATTCTATTATAATACAAAATATTGCATTGATTGAGTCCACTAAAACTGACAGGCTTAGTTTCTTGGCTTAATGAATTTGGAGAAAGTATAAGGAAATGAAAAGGAAAGGTAAAAATATATCTCACAGAAGAATGTGAGCTTATTTAGACTATGATAACAAACTGAGACTGAGTGGCTTATAAACAAAAGAAATTTATTTCTCAAAATTCTGGGGTTTAGAAAGTCCAAAATTAGCTCTGTAGTGGAGTCTGTGTCTTGAGAAGACCCGGGTCTGGCTCATCAATGCAGCCTTCTCATTGCGTCTTTACAATGTGGGAAAACAATGCAGCTCTCTGAGACTTTCTCTACAAGGCGATAATCCAAGCCAAGACGGTTCAGCCAGTGTAATCTAATTGTTTTTAAAGCTCCTGCTTTCTACCACTATTATATTGATGAAGAGGATGCGACACATGAATTTTAAGAGGATAAGACACTTCAGATCAAAGCATTAGGAAGTAAAAGGTTTAAAAATGGAAATTGTTCTACATTTATTTATTTATTACTTTTCTTTAATAAAGTATAAGAATTAATTTCCCTGGAAAAGGCAACCCATGCTTATATTCCCAACAGTTTGCGAGACTGAAGTAGGAAGATTACAAGTTTGAGGTCTGCCTGGGCAAAATAGAGACTGCCTAAAAATAACAATAGCAAAATCCTCAAAGTAGAATAAAGTATAACGACGCATAAATCTAAGTATAAAATTCATTATGATTATTCTATTAGCACTATAATGACTTTGGTATAATTGTAGAGGAGATTTTTGGAAGTATTAATCAAAATATTTTTAAAAGCTTATTAAATATATTTAGCAATAAAATAATAATTAGGAATAAATAATAATTAGCAATAAATAATAAATATATAAAAATAAAACAATAATAAAATAATACAGATATTGCTCTATCTTTTGAAATATATGATAGATTTTAAATAAAGTATTAAATGTAGTTTCTCAGTATCTGGAAAATACAGACAAATAATGTTTTAACTTTAAACACTAAACTCTAGTCAGCAAACATAATAAAATAGTTTTTAATACTTATTTTGAAGTATTCTTGGAAAAGAATATTTAAATTTATGACACTATCTTATCAGTTAAGTATTTGTAGACTATAAATATTTATGTTAAATTTATTTATTACATATTAGACTCCTATTTGTAGGACATTGATTTCTTTACATTGAAAATTTAAGCTATTATATCATAATGACATGCTTTTTGATTAGTTTGTTTTACTTTTTTCTGATTATTTTAAAACTTGCACTTTTGATTACAAGAACTACAGATTTAATATTTTAGCATGATTAAAATATTTTGACATAGTCATTTTAACTGCTTCTCTAAAATATAAGTTGACTAATGTTTTTTAATCCTTAGAGACAATGCGCTTTTACATGTCATTAGCATGTTTAATCAATATCATTTTATTACCAACTTGATTCCAGAATCTTCTGATCTGTACTCAGATGCATAATCCATTGTGCTACAAACCTTGTGTTCTTACTTGATTCTAATATGTCAAGCTACATGAAATTTTCTGTGCACTCCATTATTAATTTCCAAAATGTTTTTTATAACAGCTAAAGAACACTGAGAAGTGTTTAATACAATCGATGTTATCTGGTGTTACTGAATAAATTGCCTGCTCCTTGCCCAGCATGTGGCCATGCCCTAACACCCCACACCTCTGAAAGTGATTATCCTCAGACATAGGTTCTATAGGATAGTAGGTAACTTGAAACAGGTCATTAGGAGGACCTTAATCAAATACAAATGGTGCCATTTGTCAATCATTTGAAACTCAGAAAATTTAAGGGCTAAAAAAAAGGGTTTGAGGTCCTGGCACCTGAAATTTGGGAATCACAGGTTCAGATAGCTCTGAATCATTGCCCTGAGGAAGACACGGAAAGTGGTAACTTATGCAAGCAAGCAGTAAGAACACCGAGGATGTCATTGCCTTCCCTTATTTTCGGGGTAGACATGACACACTGAAAGACGCAGGCCCATTATACTGTCTTTGCACTGAGCAGTTAGTTTCTAAAGTGTGGATGTTGCTCAGAGAGCAATGCACCACTATTCTTGCCCCCAAGACTGTGTTGTGTCGCAGAGATGTGCTGAGGAGAAAAAGACTGAGGCAGAATATTACACCTGCCTCAAGGAGATGACTTAGTTTGCAACAGTGCACAGGGAAAATCGAGCTTACGGAACTCCGAAACAGTGAGAGTTGCCATGAAAAACAATTAGGAGGAGATTGATGTGTTTACTGGAGATGGAGGATTAACTGTAGGTCTGTCAGCTTACAGAATGAAACAAAGAGACAGATTGGAAGAGCTGCACTTGAATTGATAAGAAATCTTAAATGCGGACCTAAAGAACTATCTCTTTAACAATGTTTGGATTAGCTGGTGAGGCAAAACACGAAGGCATTTTTGAAGGCAACAAATTAATATACAATACAGAGTAAGGTTCTTGTAAACCTTTAGTCACAAGTTTTCCAAGCAGTCAATACATAACTTTTACTTATGTTTCTGTTTGAAGACATGTTGTTAATCTATTAACAGTAAGTTAAAAATGGCCGTGCTTACTTGTGCCTGACCAAAGTTTATCTAGCACTCGTCATTTCTCCAGAGGGAACATTATACCTTTTATGTACCCAAGAACACCAAGTAGTACTTAGGCATTATGCTTAGACACTATTTCCCACAACAAAGTCAGAAACATGAGAACAAAAAACAGTTCCAAATAGATCCTGCAATGGACATATGTTTATGAAATGCTAGTGAAATAATGCAGTTTTCTTTGTTCAGTCTCAACAGGAAACATGTACGTCTGATGGCTAAAAATTTTTACTACTTTACTTACTTTTGTGAACATGCATGAAAGAACAGAGAATATTGATTTAGGGGTGATGAATTTTAGCAAGTAGATGAGTTGAGAGCTACAGAACCTATGAATAATCATACTACTAAGTAGTCCAAAATCCAACAAAAAATATAAGATGGCAAAGAAACAAGAAAGTATGGATCATATAATGAAAAAAGAGCCGATCATGAATCACAAAAAGAAACCATAATGAAAATGTTATGGAGTTGTGGAGTTTGACAGTTAAGAAGAAAGGAGGAAGAAAGGTAACTGGTCAGTGCTAGATGTTGGCCACAATGATCTCAGGGGCTTGACGTCCTTTCACAGGCACAGAAAACTTTTCCTAATTCCAGTTCTTTACACTGAACATGGTTCATCTTTTAACATTTATGAAAACAATTTTGCCCGTTCTTTCTTAGTACAGTATGAGATTCAGTAGGCCCAGGCCGTTTGTATCTATCTACTCATTGCTCTGTGTTCTGAGTGAGAATATCTGTTTTTTATGTTGTCTTTGAACATAGTTATACTTTTCTCTCATATACTCAACATATACTTTACCCATAACTGCTCTAAATTTAAGTAGGCATGTTCACCATTTCTGTGGGAAGTCACAGAATAATCTTGACAGGAAGACTATATACTTTCATAAAATGCAGAGGGTAAAGATAATAGGAAGGCCATCTCCAAGGTAAAGAAACAATTTTTTAAAATGTTTATTATCTAAAGGGACAAATGTGCACTATTTTTCTATACAGGATATTTCTTTCCTTTTTTATTTATTTTTTGGTGATGGCAGAAATTGAACCTGGGACCTTCTGTGTGCTAGGTAAGCACTGTTCTGCTGAGCTACCTCCTTAGCCTTAGGTTTCCTCCCGTCAGTTACACACCCACTGGAGATGATCCACCAGGAACAATACAGGCTACTCATTTGGTTTCACACTTCATTGTTAAATTTTCATTATTTCTTCTGATGGTATGTTTTCTTTGGAATATCAGTTCCATTTTAAGTACCATATATTATCAAGAAAAAAATGCTAGAATATTCTAAGTCAATGTTTTCTAAGTTGATTGTATCTCTGAGCTTTTATTATTGGTCAGTGATGATTTATTGGTATATGCCTTCAATATATAGTATTTACATTCATCTTTGGAAAATGGTACATATACAAATCTTAATCTTTTATGTCTTCTCCTCCTCCTGCCTTACACTCCTTTCTCCCTCCTTCTCCTGGTCCCATTTTCCTTCTCTGAAAGGTCTACCTTAATTTTTAATAATATAAGAATAAAGTTAGAAATGTAAAACTCATTTTTTATCTTTAGGTGTGAAGTAATAAGAATTTATGTTTATATATTGTCTGTCCTCAGTTATTGATACAAGGCTTTTAAAACATCTCCAGGCTGGGCATGGTGGTATATTCCTGTAATCCCAGCTCTCAGGATGCTAAGACAAGAGCAGCATCACAAATTCGAGACCAGCCTGATGTGCAAACTGAGCTCAAGGCCATCCTGAACTGCATAGCAAGACCCTGTCTCAAAAAGACAAAACAAACAAAAATTTCCAGATAAGAGTACTATAAGAATCTTTTTTTCCAATACTTGCCTTTTGATCCTGGTTTCTAACACAGCACTTTGATATTGCATATACATTCCTGAGCTATGGCAGTGTCCTTTGTTCTAACAGAAAACCTCTTGGTGAGCTCCTGGATATTGGATAGTCTTCAAATCAAGCCATAGTTAGAAGCTTAGCACTTTCATTCCATCTACTGTGTTCCGTGTAAGGGATGGAAACTGAATACTGGTTTATTAGTTGTACTTATATATGGTAGAGCGTACCTAAAAGTCCTTGAACTGTGAATCTCAAGGAACTTCTGAATTGGTGACTGGTCTCTTACTTTGTGGGATGATTATAAATCCCAGTACTGTCTACTTGTGTCAGAATTATGTTACATTTTGAATCACTTGATAAGCATCCATGGGAGAATTTCTTGATGAATGGGGAAAATAATCCCTCACATGTGACATCAGAAATATTCTGTGTGTGTGGAGAATATTGTAGGAGAAAATGACCAAGTTATTTTTTTGTATTGTACATTGAGTAAGACTAGATTTTGATGGGTAGCTTTGTGTAAATAAAATGTAAAATAAATAACTAGTTAATTATCTAGAAGAATTATATCTTAACTAAGTGTTAAAAATTTTTCATTAGCAAGTAGACTAAGAATTTTTAGAAACTCATTATTTAACATAACTTCTTTCCGATTTGGAATCCATTTAAGATGTGAAAAGTGTCAAACCAGGAAGTATTTATAAAATCAAGTTGATATTTTTATTTCATTGGTTTCATTTATATGTTCAACCATCTAATACATAAGGGATGCTAAATAAATATTTTTCATTGTTCTTCATTCTCAATTCAATCATCTAATGTTTAAACTTTACAAAAAGATTCCCTGATGATTGTTTAAGGAGTCAGCTGATTTAGCAACTAAAAATGACAATTAGAGTTTTGAGAGAGATTTGAAAGGTGAGCAATTTATTATAAGTTACCAATGGCTACCCTGAAAAGAAATAATAGTCAAAACCATTTTGAAACACAATATTTAGTAAACCTACGTTACTGTCAATGGATTTCTATGCTGTGCAGACTGCAAACATAACATGATTGCACTTCAGAGAGTCTGTAATTAACAAGCTTAATAGTTAAAAATGAGAGGTCAGAATGTTTTAAGAGGGCTGCAGTGATGCAATGAACAATGCTTTTTTATTCGCTCTTCCACTTATTCTTGTTAATATTATATATGGGCTTTCCTCAGTGAGTACTGCTGTTATAAAAATATACCAACAATACCAAAGGAAGCAAAAGATCAACTTACTTCTGTATATGTAAACTCAGTAGTGACAATGTTAAAAAGCAGATAAACCATTGTCATCATCATTTTGTTAACTGTCTGTACATGTGAATTATACATGATGACTTTTTCTAATCATTTCTTGTTATTTTTTACATTTTTTTCTGTTATTGCTATATTTTTATGAAGCTATTTTGCCATCTTTAGCAACATTATTTTTGTAAGAAAATAGAAGAGAAACTTCTAAGTTGAGAATTTAAACAGAAATAATTAATATGTTTATATACCAAAAAGAGCATTTTAAATGCAATTTAATGTAGTTCAGTAACTCCCTTTATTAGCACACATATCTTAATATTGCTATGATTTTCTGTTCTTTGATGTTCCCTTTTGAAACTATTTTTTGCTTTTATTATATTGCATGCTATAGTTTTCACTATACATTATAGATTTTTGAAACTATATTGTAGTTTCCATGGAGTGGATAGCTATGAGTTTGTAAGGCCAAGATCTTTAAAAATGTTTCAGTTGAAAGTTAAATTACAGGGGCTTGTGATTTAGCTCACTGGCATATGCATCTTCCTGGCAAACATAAGTTTGATCTCTGGTATGAAAAATAAATAAATAATAAAAATAAAAAATGAAAGTGAAATTGAAATTGTATGCTGTTCACAACATTCAGTAGGAGATGTTTGGATTGATTAATTTGACATAACCAAATGAGAGAATATTTTACTTTACTGCTTTGTATAAAGAGATAATATTTTCCAATTTAAATGGCAGTTTAGAAACATTAACAGATTTATGGGAAATAAAATATCATTTGCAATAAATAAATTATTTGATACCAAACTCCCTACATTTCTTTGTTTACTTCTCATATTCTCTGAAGAACATTCTCCCCTATATCAAAGAATCATGAACTATCACTGCAAATAGAGTATGAGCTAAGAAATCACCAATTTTTATCTCATTCTCAATACAAGAACCTCTTTTCAACTTACTGAGTAAATGATAATTCAGTGCCTATTGAAGCATTTCCAGAGATGTGTGCTCAGTATTCTCCCTCAAGTTCATAGGAACAATTCTCTTTCTTCTATAGTTTGCTTTATTTGTAAAATATATTGATTGACTCTGCAAATATTTATGGAGCACAACATTAGGAATAAATGAGTATGTAGAGCACAGAAGTTGCTTTCAAGAACCTATCATCAAGTGGAAAAATAAAACAGTTACTCTTAATCCTTACCACAGCACAGACAAAGGACTATGCTATTTAAAAAAGATGCTTCTCTCTGGGTTCTGGCTCTATGTTTGAAATTTGTGAGCATGCAAATAGTTGCTCAGGTGATTCTTTGCAAAAATTATTATCTCTGTCTCATTTGCTTAATTCTATCTAGTCAGAAACACTCAAATAAATATGGAAGTGATAACTAATATTAGAATTCAAGGTACATATGCCCATAGCAAAGTGAAATTATTTCATCTTTTCATAACTTGATACTGGTGCAGAAACCTAGCTTTCCAAAAACATATTCAGTATTTTTAGTGTAAGTCTGTAGTCTCGGTTACTGATCCCATTTTGCATTATTCTGGTGTTATCCATAATTCTGGCCTGGTGTACCCATAATTTTGTCAATTTCTTTTTCTAGACTTTAATTTTACACATTGAAAAATAAGATGAGCTCAGTGACAAAATACTAAGGTACACGTTTATAGGCCTATTTTGACAAGGAAAAGAACTCTATAAAAAATTGTATATACATTTTTAAAAATTGTGAATTTCAACCTGATAGTCAAACGATTTGTTAGGCTTTGTTGTTCCCAAATATATTTAAAAACTAGTGATCAAAATATATTAGTATTGCTCACTGAGTCTGGATAAAAACTTACATCAATTCATCTACTGTGTTACACAGTCATCCTTTAAGGGAAATTTTGTTATTACTTTCATAATCCATAGTGAGAAAATTCACTACTAATATTAAAACAATTTTCAAAATAGGAAGATCAAATAAAATAAATTTTAAAAAGCAAGACAATGGGAAATAATACTTGTTTTTTTAGGTATGACACTATTGTAATTGCACAGAGAAAACTTTTTGAACAATGAATTCACTAAGCACATTTTTGATGAACACATGCCCTTAATCACAAGAATTTCCAGATGGAAAAATATTTTTGAAGCTATTTGATATACTTCTAAAGAGATACATATTTTGTAAATGATAAGAATCTTTAACATGTTCTTATAAATAAAATTTCCAGTATCCCTGTTTTTAACTTAAAAATCTGCACTTCTAGTTATAAAAACTAGTGATGCTAATATTATTCATATTTCTTTATTTGAATTTTGTTTCCATAGTAACTTTTTCATAATACCACTTGTTCATCATTAACCTTTAACCTCTAACCTCTAAATTTCATGAAAACATGAGTCAAGTCTGTATTATTCCCACTATATCTGCAAATTCTTACATGGTACCTGAATGGTAGCATACCATTCATGAACAAGTATTTTTATTGAATTTCTGAAGCATAATACAGGGAAAATATCTGGGAAGCAAAAAGTTCAGAACGTTAACTAACTATATAAATAAGCACCTTTGTTTGACCTTAACCATTTTCACCTCTGAGAAAATTAGGAAGGTAGAAGAAATCTGAAGTTTTGTTTCACTGACAGTCTAGAAATTGGCATGTATTAAAAATATACACAGAATATCCTTTCCCAAAGATCTCATTAAATGTTAAGCCAGACTTTACAAGCATGGATGTTGGAAAAGCCCAGGTGCTGGTTTAAACCCACATCCTTTTCGGCAATATATAATCTGCTCTCCACTGCAAGGAAACATACTACAGCCCTTCACACTCATCTTCCCACAGCGGACGGGTGGTTGTGCACTTCCTGCAGAATGAACACAAACTCTGCAGTGGGCTCAACGAGCTGGCTCATTTCTATGGGAATTGGTAGTAGCTACAGTCTCACTGTGTTTAGGGTATAATGGACCCCTTTAATTACACATCTCCAGGGCTTCCTTAGCTGCTAGGAGACCCTCCTCAAGTGTTCAATGAAGGAAACCCTCTTGATTCAAAGACTCAGGATATGCAGATTTGAATACCCTCTGCATCCTGCCCCCCTGGTGCCACTCTATCCCTCTGTTGCCTGCAGATGGCCAAGCCTGGCAAACACTCCCCTTGTTCAAAGGGAGATTAGCAGGTGTTAAAGACCACTGGCTTCTAATCAAGGATTTGCTCTAATGTAATCAGAAAAATAAAAGAACATGGGAAAGAAAAGTAACTGATGGAAAGTAAGCAGCTGTTTGAAGCATTTTTTGTAGGAAATAGACACTCATGGATTTCTGATGAACAGGACCCTTTAGAAGCCCTCTTGCAAAGACAGGAGACTTCCTGTAATCTGTCCAGCAGACTTCATTTGCCAGGTCCCTTTGTGAACCTGAATTGCACTATTGTATATTCAATAGGCTGCCATTCATGTAATATGAATTAGCAATGTATATTCAGTAAAGTTTTCTATTTCACATAACAAAATTAAATATCAAATGTAGTAGGTAAGCAAAAGAAATGAGAAGTTACTCAGAGTACTTTCTTGGAGAGTATTTTATTTGAATCTAAATTATGAGGTTGTTTACAATGAAAATCTGAAATTACATCCAAATACAATAAAAATGACACATACTTAGCATTACTTTTCTAATCTCCTTTCACATTTAAGAGATTAATAAGATTTTTTAAAATTAAGCAGTGATACACAATAAAGTGTGTTTTAGTAGAAAAATGGGATTTACCTTAGCTTACAATAGAAAGAATATCTATTTCCTGAAAATAAAAATTATTCATATGACTCATAATTAAATAATAAAATAAATGAAAATAATAGTATTTGGGATGGGAAATATTTCCCACAACTGGAACAATCATCTCCAAATATCATTTTCACTATAGTGTTCTCTGGTCTATGAACTTTGCAGAATTTCTCTAGAAACAGTGCCAACAAACTAGCCTCATCTCTACTCTTCAAAATTCCCTATGGGCTGTTCCACTGCCAACTCTCTAACCTTAGTACTAAAACAGTTCCAGTACTACTCTTCTTTTTCTCATAAAACTTTTTTTTCTTTCACAGGCATTTCACATTTTATGGTCATACTCATCAAGATAATTTATAAATACTTGTTCCATAACTCAGGAAAATTTTTAATTTTTATTCATGAATAAAACTTTTAAAATCAAAACACATACTTTTTCTCCTAACTCACTACATTTGATTTTTACGGTCATATATAGAGAACAGTATGTTAATCAAAAAGTAAGAATCCACTTGGTTCTGATGTTCCTGTGTTTATGAGTTTATGGCAGAATGTCTTCAGAAAACTGGCTGAACTGGGTGTGGTGGCACACAACTGTAGGTCCAGCATTTAGGAGGCTGAGGCAGGAGGATCACCATGAGTTTGAGGTCAGTCAGGACTACATAGTGAGTTCAAAGTCAGTCTGAATGACACTGCCAGACAACCCTGTCTTAAAACAAACAAACAAACAACCAAAAATCCAGTTAGTTGGCTTTCATATACAGAGTACCTCACAGACAACCTCAGGTAATAGCTTGACTGATGCTATAGTATTGTTTTCATAACCGAGTTTTAAAATAATGTATATTATTTTGTATTATTATGTATATTATGCTTTCCATAAACTATGCAAGTAACACATTAAAATAATATTAAAACCATCTTAAAACTTAAAACAGTAAAATTGTCAGTGAAAAATACTGTATTTTGTATTGATTATTGTGATTTTGTGCACGTTTTCAGAGCATATTTTATTACATTTTCATTGTCAATAGAATCATTTTCTTAGTGTGTACTGGGTCTTATGCTCTGCTTTGCATAAAGTAACTTATTTTATTTTGCTTTATTTAATTTATTTCAGTATTCATTTTTAAATGCTGTAGATATATTTATTTGATAAAGAGAAAACCAGATTCTAACTAGTAAAGTACATTCTACCTACATGCCTATTCAGTGTGTGTCAAGGCCATTAATAAACTAAGTCCACACGACTCCAATGTCTCCATTTTTTGGATAGTATAGGACTTTTGACAGCATTATACTTGATTCTCAAATATGATAAATTCAGTATCTTCAATAGCTAGCTTTTATTCCAAACCTCTGGATTGATTTTTTAATTTGAAATCACATTTTTGTACTTCATCTTACCTACTAAGGAAGAAATTTTATTGCTGTGCAAATGCACTATTGTTTTGTGATGCTTTAAGAAAGAACTTTGAAAGAGGTGAAAATGGCAAGCTGGCAATCAGTAACAAAATCCAGCCTTTAGAAGAGCCAAAATCAAGATGCTTGAAAAATAACAACTTGATGAAGAGAAAAACAAAGAAATTTCTGGGGAAAAAAAAGAAGAATTCTAGGAAAGTTAAAAGGTACAGAGAAGCTGGAGAAATGAACCACAATGCACAGCACATAATGAAGCAGTCAGGTGCTCAGCCCTGCTCCTGAGAATGGGAACTGGCTTGTGGAGGCACGAGGTAAACACCAGGGGTTCAAGGTCCAAGGTGAAATGGGGAACTGGGCCAGTAGCCATGCCCGTTGTGAACTGCAAATGCAGCTTGGGATTTTGTTCCAAGGTGACTTTTTCCACACAGCAGGCAACAGCTGGACAGGGAATTCACCACAGTGCCCATCATAGTACTGGAGAGCGCTTTATCAGAGGGCATCTGGGGAAGACAGTATATAAGACTGAGACTCAGAACAGCAAAACCATCACGTCAGAGCTCCTATTGTAAGCACTCCACAGTGACTGGGTAAGAAACAGCTGCAGGAGCAATTTCAAGAGGGCATGTGCTAGACATAGAACCACCGAGAAGTTTAAACTCGGGGCAAAAGGACATAGACCCCGCCTTGGATGAGGAGAAGCCAGCAGGGTTAATGTTGCACTCAAATGCATCTGGGTGTCAGAGTGCTACAATGGCCTGTTTGAATTCTCTCCCTGCCGCCTGCATCCCTGACAGATCTGAGGTCTGATTGCCTTCCCAGCCAACAAGGTGAGCAGGGTCACAACTCAGCTTTCAAGGTGGTCACTGCAAGAAGTAAACAGATGGAAAAGCCTCTGTAACAGAGGCACCTCACAAAACCTCAGGCAGAGAAACCGGCGACTTACTGGACTCTAAAACTGCAGATTCTGAAAAGAACTTGTTCATTCACAAATACAGAGAATTTAGAAATTTTTGGTTTTTGTATTTTGCTTTTCTATTTTGGACTCTTTTTTTCACCGTCTTTTACTTGTCTCCTTCACTAGTTTAGTAGAGTTGGGGACTATTACCATTTTCTTCTTTTTTTCTCTTTTTTCCTCTTTTTTATATTCTTCAAATCACATTTAGTATGCATTTACTGTTTATTTTATGTCCTCTTCATATTCCATTGTTTGTTTGAAATTATCTTCTTTCATTTCCCTGTTCAAAGCTCCTGTATCTTTAGTAGTAAATCATTAAGCTTTATCAATATTCAGATGTTAGTTAACTCTATGTTATTACTGTTAAATTGTTTTCTATTGTTAGTGGAGGCATTCGTATCACATTAATATATATTTACTACATGTCAATATTTGGTTTGCCTTAGTTTTTAAACCAATAGATATTTTTCCTATGGTTAACAGTGATACATTACTGGTTCTTATGTGAATATTTAGTTTGTCTTGGACAGTATTTTGTTGCTGATCTATTTGCTGTTCCCTAGGGAGGCATACTCGTTGCTATTTACAAGTTTTATCTATATGCCAATGTCTGGATTACTTTTGCATCATTAACAAAACTACCGTTCATTCATTGAGAAATGGGAGCTGATCAACTACACTGCATCCTCCCATCACAAAATAATGGCTGGATCTTGGAACGGAAGGAAAGGACTATAATTAGCCACATCCCAAGAACATCATTGAAAATCAGACACGAGCTGCAGAGATCACGCTAGGGTCAGAATTATTCCATTGAAAGCACCAACAAAACTGAGCACAAAGCAAAACAAACCAGCAAACAAATAGACACAATAGAAAAATGAGAAGATAAGGCAACAGAATAGGTTCCAAACCTCCCGACTCCCTCAAAGCTGATGCATGGGCCGTGAGGGAGAGAAAAACAAAATCCAGAAAGCAAAATTGATCAACAGAATAACAGAGAAGATTTCTACAAAGATCAATTAGGTGCTCACTGATTTTTTTAAAAAAGGTATAATTAAGCAGATAATAGCTGTAGTAAACAAAGCAATAAAGGAGTTTACAGAACACAGTAATAAAAAGCAAGCAAAGCTAGACAAAACAATGCCACACACAAATATCTAGTTTGGCAAAGAATTAGATTCTAGGAGAATGTTTAAAACAGAAATCTAGATGATTAAAAATTTGACTGGAACTTTTGTCATCAGACCAATCAGAGTACAGAATGAGGTCAGAACTAGAAGATAGGACTGTTGTAAGAGAACAATTATTCAGAAATACCTTATAAATAACAAGAGAACATGAAAACTGGGTCCAAAGATGTTACATGACACAAAAAAAGACTACCTGAAATTTTTTGAAAAATCAGAAGATAGCACAAGTGTCATAAAATATTACATTGACAGAAATAATAGCAGAAAACTTTCAAAATATGAGAGAATTAAACATACAAAAATAAAAGAGGCAAATAAAGCCCCAAACTATCTCAATCAAAAAAATTTCTTCACAACACATTTTAGTCAAAATCTCAAAAGTGCATCACAGGGAAAGAATCTTAAAAGTTGTTGAAGAAAAAAATAAATCATTTATAAAGGTAAATCCACTGGGAATTTCAGTAGACCTCTCAAAACAAATCTTAAAGGTGAGGAGAGCTTAGAGTGAAGAGTTTCAAGCCCTAAAAAGAAAACAACTTTCAAACCAGGCTTATATAGCCTGCAAAACTATCTTTCAAAAGTGATGGAGAAATGTGTTTCCATGAGAAAGTGCACCTCAAGAAATTCTTGAATACCAAACCAGTGTTGCAAAAAAATTTAAGGATATACTAAAAAAATAGACATTGAAGCCAAAAATTCAAAAAAATGTAAAAGAATTAATATATCAGGCAGGGTGAGCAGTTGAGCTTTGGGGGGAGAGGAAATCAGCAGTAGGGAAATAGTGCCATGACAGGAATCAAGTTGATCACTTGCAGTGATAACTTTTATTGGGAATGGTTTCAATTCACCAATCAAAACATACATATTAGCAGAAGGAATCAAGAAACAAAAATCAATAATATGCCATATACAAGAAACTTTTAATTTAAAAAAATCAAAGTTTAAAAATCAAAGATGGAAAACAATATGCCACATGAGAGAAACCCAGAAAAAATAAGATACTTATCCAAATTTCTGACAATCTGGACTTCTAAACAAACCAATCAGAAGAACCAAAGGAAACTACATATTAGCTAAAAGAATAATTCAACAGGAGATGACAATTATAAACATATACACAGCAAACACAGGAACATTTATTTTTTATAAAACAAATACTACTGAATATAAAATATCAAACACCAATACAATTATAGTGGAAGACATCCATACTCCACTGTCACAAATGGACAGATCAACTAGACAAAGCTTTAAAAAATAAATATCAATTAAACCAAACCGCTGAACAAATTTACTTATTATATAGTTACAGACCATTCCAGCCAAGAACAAAAGACTATACTTTTTTCTCAGCAACATTTAGGACTTTCTCCAAAGTAGAGCAAATATGTCCCCACGAAGCATGATTCAATAATTATAGAAGAATCAAACTTATCTCCTAATATTGTTAGGTCTTAATGTAATGAGATTAGAATTCAAAGGCAAAAGAAACCACAGATATTATGCAAGCACATAGAAATTAAATAATTCCCTCTTGAATAATCAGTGGGTCACAAATGAAATCCAGGAAAAAATCAATTACTATAGTAAAAAGATATCATTTCAACTTTCCCTAATGTATAGTGAAAACAATCCTAAGAAAGAAATTTACATTTGTGAATGTTTGCATCAGAACAGATCAAATGTAAATAAATAAATTTATAATACATTTCAAAGTGCTAGTAAAACAAAAACAAAACAAAGTAAAAGCTGATGCAAGGAAGGAAATTATAAAACTTAAGAAGACAATAGTGAAATTAGGACTAATGAATCAATGAATCAAAGAGCAGTTTTTGACAGAATACACAAAATAAATTCCTAGCTAAGCTTACCAAAAAAATGAAAGAAAAGACACAAATCAATGTAGTTAGAAATGAAAAAGATAAAATCATAAAGATTTTCCATAAAAATCCAGAATATTTGAGAAAACTACTTTGTACTCTAATAAATGGGAAAATTCAAAAGATTTGGATAGATTATCAGATATGTATGACTTACCAAAACTGAATCAAGAAGATACAAAAACCCTAAAAAATTCAATAATAAGCAGGGGATTGAAGACCTAATAAAATACTTACCAACTAAAAAAAAGCCCAGGTCCTGATGGATTTACTGCAAAATGTATATGAATTTTAGGGAAGATTTAATATCAACACTACACAAATATTTTAATGAAAATGCAATGAAAGAGATCCTCATTCCAACCCCAGAACATGCATCAACCTAAGAAGAATTACAGGTGACTATGTTTCATGAATAGAGACAGAAAATTCCTCAATACTGGCAAACAGAATACTACAAATTGCTGAAAGGTCATATGTTATAATGAAGCTTGCTGCACCCCAGAGATAAAGAGTGATGCAACATATGCAAACTAGAAAATGTAATACATCACATACCAAAGCAAAAGCAAAAGTCACATGATTGTCTTAACTGATGCAGAAAAAGTCTGACAAAATATAACATTTATTCATGATATAAACCCTAAAGAAAACAGATACAGAACTTCAATGTGATAAAAACTATATGACAAACATATTATGAACATCATATTATATGGGAAAAATGAAAGTTTTCCCTTTAAAATCAGAAACAAGCATGTTTACTATCACCAATCCCATTGAATATAATACTTGAAATATTAGGGCAATCAGACAAGAGAAAGAAAGAAAAAGAATATGTGTAGAAAAAGTAGAAAACAAATTATCATTATTTGTAGACAACACAACTCTCCACATAGAAGACCCAAAAATTCTATTATAAGGCTCCTAGAATTAATAACTATTATTACAGGATACAAAAATGTTGCATAAAAATCAATAGTTTTCCTCTACACCAATAATAAATGATCTAAGAAAGAAATTAGAAGCAGTTCCATTTACATCATGCAAAATTAATTATTTAGGAATTAACAAAATCAAGTAAGCTAAATAAACAATGAAAACTAATTACTACGAAAAAGGGATATTGAAGAGGTAATCAGAAAATAAATATATGCACCCTCTTCATGGATAGGCAAAAACAGTATTGTCAAAATGGCCCTACTTCCACCCCTGATATGCAGATCTAATGCAATCCCAATCAAAATATCAACAGCATTGCTCACAAAACTAGAGAAAGCAATTCTAAAATTCACAAGCACTAAGAAGAGACCAAGAATAGCAAAAACAATCCTGGACAATCAGGGTAATGAAGGAGACTTTAAACTCATGGACACTATGGCATTGTAACTCCTTGAAAGTTAGAGTAATAAAAACTACGTAATGTTAGCAAAGAACTCACTATGTGGATCAGTGGAAAAGAAAGAGGATGTAGAAAGAACCACAGACACATTTAGCTATTTAATCTTTACAAACAATCCAAAAACATACACTGGATGAAATGCAGCCTCTTTTGTTAATACTATTAAGTTTACTGGTACATTTTAGATGTACAAAATGATCACACTCATCACAGGGAATTTGTACTTGTACATAATATAGCTTGATTCCTTTTTTCCCCATTCCCTCCCCTCCCTTTGCCCTCTCTTCCACTCCTTATTTATAAAGCTCATTTCCAGTTTATTCTTCTTTGCTCATAATTTTAATTTACATTTTTACCTTTCTCCTCCTTTCTCTAGTTCTTCTTTCCTTTTGAACAATTTTTTCCTATTTCACAATGTCTATTTACATTTTTGTTCATATTTACACTTTCAGCGTCTCATACAAGAGAGACAATGCAATATTTACATGTTTATCTGATTTATTTCCCTTAAGATTATGGTTTCAAAATCCCTCCATTTAGCTATAAAATAGTTCAAGTTTATTCCTTTTTATGGCTGAGTAGTACTCCATTGCATAAAAAACACATCCTTTTTATTCATTCATTGGTTGATGGGCATTTGGGTTGTTTCTAAGATTTAACTATTACAAACTGTGCTGCTATAAACATACTAGTAAAAAATGAAAAACAGTAAAAAGAAATTTTTGATTCGCTATTTCATATATATATTAATTAAGCATTTTCCATGTGTGTTCTTTCTTCTAAAAGGTGTTATATATACTTGTTCTCAAAAAGACTCATTTAATCTTGGAGACGCAAATGCACTTCAATCAAGGAATGGATTTAAAGATGTAGTATTTTTATGCAATGGAGTATTACTAAGCTATAAAAAGGATAAACTCGACACTTTTATAGGTGAATGGTTGCAACTAAAGAACATATTCATAAGTGAAATAAATCAGACTCACATATGTAAAAACTGTATTATATCTCTAACATAAGATACTGAAAATAAATAAGGTAGGAAATCTACAATACATATCATGAAATGGAAAGAAACTATTTAAAATGAAAGAACAACTTGGATGGGAGAAAGGAGAAAAGAAAGAAGAGAAAAGAAAAAAATATATATATATATGGTAGCTAAGATAATCATATTACTAATTTCTTTTAGTTCACGGAAAAGACCAGTTTTTGTTTGTATTGTTTGATCAATTTTGCGTGCATATATCTTATAAGCTGATCAACTATGAAGATAATAATATACATTATATTAATCATTGTTAATTTCCTAATAACTTGATTTGAAATTAATCATTGTTTTTTATCATTGTTTCTCTTTAAAATAAAAATACTCATTTATAATATTGCCTCCTAATACATGCAAGTCATATATGTGATGCAATAAAAAATATGTGCCCTTATTAATAACATGCTTAAAATATTTGAATACTATTACAATGAACATTTAAAATATTTAATATTAAACAAATCTACTATAAAAGGTCTATTAATTCATGTGAAATTGCCAAAACAGAAAGTCAATTTTTTGGGCTGGGGATTTAGCTCAGTGACATAAGCACCTACTTTGCAAGTGTGTGGTCATGAGTTTGATCCCTGGTACCTATTTAAAAAAAAAACTTATAAAAAAAAGAAAGTCACTTTTTGGCTTTTACTGCATGTTTGTAACTTCATGTCTATTTAGAATTGGCCAATTTTATGACAAAGAATGAGAAGCCTCATAGCTATTTTGAAAGTGTACCTACCATAATTTTCTTTTCACAAATGTATAAATTATGTGTCATTCTGTACTAACATATTATAAAATGTATATCTTACCCCTCCAGAAAATCTTAACTAGGAGGATTTCACAAACAAGATGGATCCAACAAAGATTCACAGCAAGATGGACATTGGTCTAATTATGCACATGTACACACACATACGCACGTGTACTATGTCGTATGTGCCGCTGTGCATGGGATTCACCATACTTTGATGACTACAGAAATACAGAAGACACAAGAAATGCATTTGACTCTCTATAATTAGAGAATTAGAAAATCTTCCCAGAATCTACTCAATTTAGATTTTAAACATTTTTTCTTTACTGAAATTAAGAGAAAATATGAATAATAGACCATTTAGAAGTTTAAGAGAAGAATGAGTCATTGATTTAAAAAATATGTTGATATCTTATTCTGAAAGAAAAAGAAAGAATATTTGCTATACAGTTGTTAAAAACATTAGGTGTCCGTGCTGATGACACTCTAATTTCAGACTTTGTATCTTAATCTGTACTTTACATCTTTTAAAATAGCTGCTAGGTTGACACTTTAAATGTATTCCCATAAAATTTAATAAAATTCCAACTTCATTTCATCAACTATTCTGCTGATTTCTAATCTATTTATCTAATCTATCTTTTTTTTTATTTACAGACACTAATATGTTTTTTTATTTACAGACACTAATATCTATATTTCTAATCTATCTTTGTTTTTTTATTTAAAGACACTAATATTTCAGTAAAGCATAATTGTATGCTGTTTCTTTACTCTGAAATAAATTTTTTCTCTTGGTAGAAATGATTAAATAACATGATTCCATTTTAAAGGCTTAAAAATGTAAATCATTCTCTCAGTAAGTAATATGTATATTTCAGTACCTGTAATAAATGTTATTTTAAAAAATAAAATAAGTATTATTTTAAGATTTTTTGTTATTGACCATAATCATTTTAAGGTCATATGCCCAGAATTTCTTCATGGGATTAGAATCCAAATTTGTAATTTAACCATTTTATTTTTAGCTAAATTATTAACCTATATATGATTCGGTTTTGTCTTGTAAAAAAAGTATTGATAAGTTAATATGAATGAATATCTAAGAACAATACATTTGACAAAATATAGGCATTCAATAAATATTTATTTTCACTGTTTTCTTGATAGTGAATGAAAAGAAGAAATGAAAATAATTGACCTGAGTGTCTATCCTTGCTATCTCATTAAATTTGATTCTAAAAATTTTATTAGAAGTGTTCAAAAATTGTATCTACCAGTCAGATAACAGACATTCTTTCAAAGTTAAATAATTTTGTTTCTTACAAAAAGCTCATTATACGTACATTACGGAGCTATGTTATGCATCATTCTGAGTGCATAAATTCTCCATCTAATGAGATCACTGAATGGTCAGTCTGTAATTGTGAATAGCAAATGTGTTCGGCATGTCAGTCTGAGAAAGCAGATCATAGTTTTACAGTCTCAGTGTTGACACTGACATGTAAATACAGAAAACATGGCAAATAGCAAGAGATCAGTTTGAAGGAAAAAGTTTTATTTGACTCTTATTAAATAAAGTAAAATTTGGGTCAGGAATTCATAATTGTATTCCAGAATCAGGCTACAAATGTACATCAAATAACAAAACTATGAAGAATATCAAAAATAAAATGATGTAATTAATGCTACCTAGGTTGTGATCTATGCCTTGGAAATTGATTTACATGCAATTCTAAGTTTAATATTTCCAACACCTATTTTACTCAGAATGTCATTCTGTTTGATATTACCATTGTGGATACTAGTTCAATTTTTTACTGTAATTAAATTATTATTTTAAAATTATAATTAATGCATTTTAACATGCAAATTTACTTCTACTTAGCTCTTTCTCAAAACTTCTTGCTTTTATTTCAAATTCTACTATTATTTTTGTTTATTCATATATCTTATTTTACCCCCTCTATATTCCAAAATGTTTCCATATTTTTAAGTGGTTCCATCTCTTCCAATTTAGAAGAAATTTTTTTTCTTTTTTATAGTAACAATATCTCTTTACCTTTTTACTGTTATTTATTTCTTTATTAATCAGCAGTTTTCCTAAGTGATGTTAGCTCTTCTCTAGGAGGTATGTTTTCTGTAACAGTGCTGTTAACACTTGAGTTTGAAAGCTTGGGACAGATGTTTTTATTCCTCAAGAGTGCTAGAACTGTAAATTGTTTTATTATATGTTAATTTATTGGCTTGGGTTCCTGTACCATGCTGTAATATTAATTTGGATCCTGTAAGTATGCATAACACAGGACTAAGTCTTCAATTTATCATTAGTGATTTATTTCCCCTACACACGGATTTGACAGATGTCAAATACGCTTATTGTTAACCTGGCCTACAGACAGAGCTTTACAAGCTACAGCTCACTGATAAGACAGCTCCTTAGGGTGCAGCGAGTTCCTAAAGTTTGGCAAACACTTGCCAAGTTGAGGATGAATTTCCTGTTTGGGGCTAGCTCCAACAAGGATTAGACGCAATTCTAAGATTCATTCAGTCCTCTGTAGCATGAACACTTTCAAGTACTGACTTCATTATTTCTTTGGATAGTTGTGCATTTTTTTTCTGAAAATGATTTAATGTTATTTTAAAATTTTCATATGGATTACTCTATATATCTATATGTTCACAAATAGGCAAATTTATAATGAGTATAATTGTTCTTGTTGCTAAAGTGCTGAATTTTTTATTCAATTATATAATTTTCTGAGACATGTTCGAGAGGTTAATTGATTCCAGTAATTAAATTGATGTCATATTTATATACTAATATAACTATTTTATGAAGACAATACAATGCAAAAAATAAATCAGTTATATTCTTAAAGTTATGATATACAATTTAACTGCTGCACTTTTAAATATCTGGAGGCAAATAAAAATTATACAATTCCTTTCTGCTTCACTTTAGTTTTCTAAGATAGTGTGAATTTTTCTTTAATATTCCCAGAACAGTGGAGTATTATACAAATTGGTAGTTAACAAGTTAGTAAAGTTACTGTAAATAGCTTGCATTCCTCAGTTGATTTAGACATCAGATTAACTCTGGTTTACTTATCACAAAAAGAATAAACTATAACACTTACTAGGAGTCCTTAAAAAAAGAATATATATACATGAACATGCATATATCTACCCACAAGTATTCTTTTATATTCTTTTATGCAATGGAATAGAAATAAATTTGCTCTAGTTTTGAGGGGCTTTGGAAATACTGAAGAAATATTTTGTTTGATACAAGACTATCACAACTTTCTTTTCATCAGCCTCATTATAAAACTTCTTCAATTTCAAATTCTTTCCAATCTTCAATAAAATGGTGTTCATTTAGAAGCATATAATGTCATATAATTAAACTAAGTTTTACATTGTCAGATTATGAGATGATTTCGGTCAAGTCTACTGACAGTCATAATTTTTTTAAGTAAGTGTCCTTTTCTTCCTCTCTCTACTTTCCCACAAGTTTAGACAAGATTAAAGGCTTCAAAAACACACTCAGAAAGCTAATTGGAAGAACTATAAAGTAAACCAAATTCAACATCTTATTAAGTTAGAAGTAGTCAAATCTCCCCAACTACAGAAAAGATTAAAGGCTAAAGAGAAGAATCTTGAAGGGCTCTTGACAACAGGATACCCTCAAGTCCCAAGGACTAAGGCGGGATCAGCCTTAGTATGGAGATGTGATGTAACATTTTAACGAGGAAGTGTTCCTGCCACAGAAGGAAACTTTCTGTATCTTTTGATACCCACACTGGTTTATTTAACTCTAACTGATTTTTGCATGAAGAATAAGTTCAAGCTAAATTAAATAGCAATGTCTTCCTCAAATCTCGAAGAAGAATAAGGGTTATATTAAGTAGTTTAAAGTGAGTAAGTGTATATGTACATAGTTGTTTGTATTTCAGTAACTCTTGACACACCTATGCATGATTTAGCATCTCCTGAAAATTTTATTTAAGTAGAAAAGTGAAATTGAAAACATTTTTTTCTGAGTGCGTATATTACCTAAGCAAATATTCTTTCATGCATTAACCCTAACAACTCTCACTCATTATATCTGTTAGTATTCAGGTTTCTGAAATAAAATAATATAACATATCACATATAGATGTACAATAAAAAAGTAGAAAAGGTCATGATCTCTTTGTGCCTCACTTTCAATATATAAAATAATGGTAATAACTACATTATAAGATTATTGTGAAAATAAAAACATAATATATGAGGTACTGTTTTGTCATCTGTAAATTCCATAAAAGTACTAGACTTTAAAACCATCACTAAGAAGGTAAACTTCTTTGGATACATTTTAGGATATGTTTGTCTTCAAATGTATTTATATCCCTCCTATATTCTAAGACATACATGTATGCACAAATTTTAAAATACTCCTTACTTAATAAACAGTATCATTAGTTTTCCCCTTTTTTCACTATCTTCTGCTTTCTTAGTGCTCTTATAGCCAAATTAAATTGGAATACCATTCTAATACATGCAGACTTAGGTAAATGCTAACTTACACTTCATACTAAATAAGTATGTTGTTTCTAAAATTAACTCATTCCTAATCTCTCATATTCACAACTTCTTTCATAAAATAACTTTTGAAAAGTGAGTCAAATTATGTTAAGTATTATTAAATTACTAGTTATCAGAGATGAAAGACAAACCCATGCTCAAAGCAACTTATAAACTCTATTAAAGGAGGTGGGAAAAGTAAGATGTTGACTGTCCTGTAAAGACTCCTGTTATATAGGTTATAAAGAAATGACATCACATTGAACAGGCATTCAACTAAACTATGGTAGAGTACTGGTTAAAAAGGGGCCAGTCTTCTTCAAAAGCCTCCTAGAGAAAGAGGTATTAAACAGAGATGCAAAGCAAGTAGAAATTTGCTAGTTAACAAACTTAGGGGTAATGAAGTTCATGCAAAGGAAACCATCATAGAAGGATATGAAATCCAGATGAGTTTCTGAGGCAATGGGAAGCTGTGGGAATGCAGATAGTATATGGAAGATAATGTAAATTACAAGATAAGAAAAGAAGATGAGAGTTAGATTAGGAAGAAAACAACTGATGATATGCAGAAATTTGTATATTACCCTTAAAAAATTTTAAAACTGAAGTGACAAGACTTTTAACTTATGAAATATCATCGTAGTTGCAAATTATAGATATTGGATTAAGGAGAAACAAAGGAGTAACAGATAATGTGTTTTGGAATAATATTCTCAAAAAATGACAAGGGTTTCAAAGTCAGCACCTATATTGAGTTTATAATGGATTAGAGACAGAGGAAAAGCTCCATGCTACATATGCGAAATACTGGTAGTAGCTAGTCAAAAATAGGGAACAGAAAAGCAAAATGAAATTTGTGATAAATGTGCTATTTTAAATAGAATATTTTTCTGGGCAGTGAAAGAATATTTCAAATAACAATGACCTAAAATAAAAACTTGTTTTGTATAATAAAGTACAGTAAATACATGTTCATGAGTGCTTGCTTCAGTTTCATGTAAAATGTAGGATAAGGTTTCATTGCTCTTATTCCTTTGGTTTCATGGCCTTAGTTCTGAGATCTATTATTATCAGTTATTCACCTACAGGTTCAGTTAGAATATATGCATTTTATCACCTGTAAGAAGAATTAGAACAAAGCTTGATTTTTCTGCTTATGGACTCTTATAGGAAGTTGTATAAAATCTCCCTGTCCATTCCAGTGACCAATGCTTAGTCAAAAGGTCATACTGACCTGTAGAGAACTATGTGACCAGAAGTATTTTGGAGATTTTATTACTGAACAACAGAGACTATCATTATCTCTCTTTATGTAATAAACTCATAGAATTTGACATCTTAAGAAAGTCTAGCATGAATTTTACTAAGGATGAAATTATCCAACATCTAAGCAATCAAAGGTAATGTGTATACTGGTTGAACAGATATAAATTAAGGAAATCATAAAATATGCTTTAAGTTGAAGCAAACTTTGATAAAGCAGAGAACTATGTATGATCAATGTCTTTAAAATTTTTTGTTAATTTCTGGGTCTCTGGTTGTTTGTTTTTCTTTTTTGTACCTGGTATTGGATATCTGCTTCCTTCTGGTTTTCTCAATTTAGATTTCTTTTTTTAATATTGTCTTGCTTATTGGGAGTTATTGTTTCAGAACTCTCATTTCTTTATTCCTCAGTCTTCTTCAATTATAGTCACTCAGGTAATGTGTATGCTCAAGTGGATTTCACTAGTAGAATAGGCCTGTATTTTTTTATTACTTTAAATAAAACTTCATTTCTGTCTCAACATATGCCCTGAATTATTTGTGGGCCTGTGAATAGCGTTCTGCATTTATGTGCTTCAAATAATTGTGATATTTTCTTAGATATTAATTTTTCTATCATGTAAAACAAATCAAAATTCACTGTAGAAAGGATCACAACTATATTTCATTCCAGACTTTCATGTGTTAAGTACAGAACACAATACAAATACAAATACAAATACTGAAAACTATGAAACACAGTGACACAGACATGGAACTTAGAAAAAGATATAATGAGGTAACATTTGACAACATTTTCATGAAACCACTGAACAGTCATAGTAGAAATGATATAAAATGTTGTTCTCATCAGTTAGCTTTTCTCAGTATATTAATCATGAGTGATCAATAAGCAAGTTATTAATTTGAATTCTATTGAAATTGTGCTCATCTAGGAAAATGTATGTTGGGCTGGTGCTTTAGCTCAATGGCACAAGCACCAGCCTAGCATGAGGTCATAAGTTTGATACCAAGAGAAAAAAAAAGAAAGAAAGAAAAAGAAAATGCATGGTGGAATGGTTGAAAAAGGCAATCGTATCACACTAGTAGTTTTACTAAATTCATATTCACACTATTCAATTTTATAATATGTAAACCACCCTATGTTATTCTGTCTCTAAACATATCCTTAACATGTGCAAATCACTGCATAATAGCTTAGGAAAAAATCTCTAAATAGATGAATTCATCTTTTGTTTAAGGAACTTTAAGTTTGTGTAAGAATACAAGACACATGAACATGGGGAATACTGTTTGTTTGTCCTGAGAAGAGTATACATGGTAAATGAAGTGAAAAACTTGATGAAAAAGTAATTTTGTGGTTAGCAATGTTTATACCAAGAGGGTGAGGCATGATGTCAACTTTAAATTTCTGATTTTTATTAAGGGAATTGTGGGAAAGTTATTTTCACAGGAGTGACCAAGGCTGGGTGAGAACTTGAACATGAAAAGAAGGTCAGTAAAGTGAAAGTTACTAAATGTATGTGAAGTAGTTAGGACTGCCAATCCGTTCATCTATTTTTCATCAAGAATAACAGTTTTTTTAATTTTAGCAATTTTAATATGAAATTACAAACTTCATTAATAGTTTCATCAAAAACTATGTCCCTTTTCCAGAGGGTAAATCATGGTCTCTCATATTCCACTAGTATTTGGCAAAGGTGATACAGTATTTACAAGTTTTTAAAAACATATATATACTGTGTGGATTAATATTAATATGCTGCTGTATTATTTGTAATTAAAATTAGGAGGTGAAACTTTATTGTTTGATTATATGCTGTCAGAGAAAAAGTAATGACACATCTGAAATATGATGAGGGCATATAAAAATGGTTAATTATATAAGAGAGCAATACAAGGTAGTAAGTGCTCTTTAAATGGAAAAAATAAAGATAGTGTCAACCAAATTTTATTAGTGGTGAATTGCATGTGACTCTCTGGCAAAATTAGCTACTCGTGTGGAACGTCTATTAACTGTAGCAGATGCTATGCATAACTAGCTTAGGGCAAATTCTAGTCCACTGAGTACAAGTATACCTCTTAAACTGATAAGCCCTGTTGAAACTCCTTGCCATATTAAAAGGGATTTATCAAAATTAATTAGAAATTTTATAAAAGGTCTTTGGAGCCCAAAAGATTGTTTTCTTTTCCCCTAGTTCAAACTTAACTGAAAGCACATATACTATTTTTAGAAGAATTCAAACTAATTTCTAACTAGTAATATATTTCTATTCCTATTTGGCCATAAAGTTGTTCACAGATAATTTCAGTTAAAATGTATTCATAATCTTTGGAACATTGTATGTTTCACTAAATCAGTTGCAGTTCTATGAATTCTTATCAAACTTAGCCCAACATTTTAGCTATTTTTCTTAAAATTATTAAGGTGTAAATTTAGCAAGGTAGGTGTTGTGTAGATTTTCAAATTGTCAACATCTTGTGTTTGGTCTGAAAAAACACTAACAAAATTTGCTATAATAGGTGGATATATGAAAGAACAAAACTTGATAACAAAAGAGAGACTTCATATAATCGCATGATATATCTAAATAGCAACTATTTGTTCTCTAGTATAATTAAATCAATACTTCAACATAATTTGTTGCAGCTTTTCAAATATTCACTCTATCATTTTACTACTGTTGGTAGTTAACATACACATTGAATACCAACTAGATGTATATACTTTTGCTAGGAGCTTGGAAATACTAAATAATAACATGTGATCCGTGATTCCTAAAAGTTTAAAAATGGATGAGAAAACAAGACACATGTAGATATTGTATTTGCTATTATAAGTATATAGGGTTCAATATATAGAAAAAGTCTTCCATAGTTATAGAATTTCAATGTGTACGAAATCCTAAGTTTTGTTTTCCCAGGCATATTACCTATGCCTGGGAAATTTACCATTTTATTAATTATTTACCATTTTATTAATTTAAAGACAATCTTAACTTTTGGATGTTTTCTGCATTTTGCTATTTTTATATTATTTATCTAGGTTATATATTAATAGAATAATTTATGGATGATTAGTTTTAAATTCGATCTTAAAAATAATAGATTAAATAGCTCCTTGAAGAATCTCAGACATTTTTCCTACAGTTTACACACTTAGGTTTTAAAAAATAATTGCAACCCATTTTTTACTTGGTCATCTTCATTTAGTGTAGTGTTTTAATAGCTACTGCATTTTAGTGTTAACTTTTTTCAGCTAAAGGGAAGGATTGAGCTACTCTGTTAATGATAAAACATGATTATTTTTGTATTTTTAAAAACTGCATACAAATCTTTTAATCTCTGCCTACACCCATTGAAACAATTGTTTTCCTATGTAATTATATTCAAAATGCAAGAGAGATAATAAGTATCTTGGAATTTAACTTGATAAATATTCATTTGCCTTATAGGGAACAGAGATGAACATTCTCATATAATTAGCTGCATATTTTTGAACCATGCATTTATTGAGTTTTTGAGGTATATTTTATGTATGCAAATCTGCTAATTTATAAGGTAAAAGAGATAAGGCTGGAAAAGGGGAAGAATCAGAAATATTCATTCTCATCCTGCTCTCCTTTCTGTTCAATAGGTTTTCTAATTATAAGGCAGAAGTCATTTCTTCCCTGTGACTCCTATTTTTGTTTTACTGAAACTAAGCTGGTCAGAGCCCTTAATTGTAAACCCAGATTTACCATCCTTGTTTGCCAAGAATATCCTTGCCTCTCATTTTCTTCACAAATAAAAACAAAACAAAAACCACTACGTCGAGTATTTAAGAAACAATAGTAAGAGAAAACTCTTCAAAAACTGAGAGATGACATCAGGGGAATGTAGCTTCATCACATCTCTGGTCTCTAAAATTTGAGCACATAGGCTAACATCTACAGCTAGGTTAAATTTTACATATTGTGACCCAGCACACACCCAGTAACACATAGGTTTATTCTCCTTTAAAGTGGGTCGAAAACTTGTCGTGTGGTAATTCACACCTTATACTTTTAATCTCAAAGATTTATAACTTGCCTGTGTGTGTGAGAGGGAAGGCCATGGCCTATACGTGCCTGAGGTACTCATGACATTTTGCACATGAAGGGGCTAGAGATCAGAATACTGGCCTATGCCCCAAGCACCAGCATATTAGAAATGATACTTGAAACATGTTGCTTCTCTATGTACTTCTTTCTCTGAACAATTATTCTGAAGGTAGAAAATTGTTTTTACAAACACTCCATCTGAAATTTAAAATCTCTGATGAAATTATGAATAATTGTTCTTCTAGGAGAAAATGAATGATTTTCTTTACATCTCCACCTTTGTGAAGTTGGCAAATGCCTCAATTTACTGTACTAATTTCCTCTTTAACCAGTCCTCTGAATTGTTTACAATTCAGAGTGACAGTTGGTGACATTTGTACTGCCACCAAAATTTGATTGTTATCATGATTAGGCAATGTGATATACAGGGTATGATGTTTATGCTTCTGGCCAAATTATCTTTTTACTTGTTTTATTTATCAGTAAAATCAGAGTGATTTATTCATGTATGATTGTTTTCAATCCTAAAATTATAAAGAATATGTATCATAAAGATATTTTATGAAACTTTTTATTTGAAGAAATAGGATTATGTTTCCAGGTCAAAGTATTTCACTTTGGAAACTTAAATACCTCTCAGCCTGAGTGGATAGGAAACTAGTCTCTGAAAGAGGAATGCATTCCCCTATTTTAAAGTATCTGATTTTAGAGGATTGAGCTCTCAAAATCCAAGCTTAAGTTTGAAGACGGTTGGCTTTTACTTTTAATGAAAAAGTCCTTACAAGGCTTGTTTGTAGTGGTGGTGAGAAACAGATTGCTCTAAAAGTATTTTATTTCTGCAGAGCTGAGATCAGCGCCATGCTACTCCCTCCATCTATCCTGAAAATGATAAGCCGCACTCTGCACAGTAACTAAATAACACCCCTTTCCCCTTCCCCTACACCGACCCTTCCCTTTTGCCAAACCGTCAGCACCCTTGAAGATTTCCTGCTCCTTGGTACCACACTCTAGGGCTGCTATTCTTTGTTCAGCCTCCCAGGATCTCAGTGAACCTGGGGAGGAGTTGCACTACTGGGTGGAGATAAACGAAAACCTTTTTAGACCAAGAATTTCAGTCAGAGTAAATGTTGCAAATTAACAAAAAGAGCTTCAAATTGACAGCCTTCAGAGTAAGAAAGAATACCCTCGGGATTTCATTTCCACTACTGCCTGGGTTGCTTGGTTTTCTTGACAATTTCCCACAGCCTGCATTGACACCTGGTTGTGGCAGTGGTGACAAACGCAAGCCAATAATCAGTTTTTAGTTCTGTGCTTTTTCAAGTCATCCAGTGAGAGAGAGGTGGGTGCACTCCAAGAGACTGCTGTTATTACTATAATTATTATTACCACTATTTTAACTTAAAAGTATAGTGTTTAATGCTGTTCACAGAAAACACAAACTGAGGGTCATTTAGACTACAATAATATAGAGTCATTAGTGTTCTTTTTTTCTGGATTTAAATCTCAAAAATTCACATTTGTGACACAGAGATTTTTATACTTGCTTTTATACATTTTTAGTATTAATCATGGAGAAATTTGACAAGTAGGAAAGCACAAAGAAAGAAAACCATTACAAATCTCACCAACAAGGGATAGTCACTCTTTAAAAATTACATTTTCTTTCCATCCTTTCAAAACTTTTGTCCAAACATCATTTTTCAACTTAGATTCTTCTTTATTTAAAGAAATATATTTGAAATTTTTCTATTATGCATGCTATTTAATATATGTGGAAAACAGTGGTAATTTTGAAACCTATTACATGGAATACTAATTATAATAACATCAAGAGAATTTCTTAATAAGGTATTTTACCTACAAGGCAGTCTCCTAGCACTGATAACAATTCTCTATTGTTCTGTAGTTTCGTGAGCTATTTTATGCTAAGATAAAATGTTCATCTTCCTATTCCTTCTTTATGATAAGGCCACATAAGACTATATTAAATAATCCTCAAATCACTGCAAGTAAAAGCAAGCAGAAACAGCTTTCAAACAACCTCATTCCCTTGACACCAGCCAGCTATTTCTATCTCTATTTCTTTTTTTTTTTTTTTTTTTTTTTTGCTCCCCTTCTCAAATCAGCAACATTCTTTCTGGCTGAAAAGGTGGATTCTATAAAAAATCCCAGAAGCTTTTGAGAAAGAGGGGTTTTAAAAAATATATATAAGACCCTTGACTATTTATGAACAAAAAAAAATTAGCAGTTTACATGGGCTGCTGAAGGAAAGGGCCCCTGTATAAACCCCACGCAATTTCAGCAGGGCCAATCTGTATGGCTCACTATGATTACCAGGTACCTTCCGGTACCAGTAGCCAGCTGCTAAGTAAACTGGCCAAATCGCAGTGTCTGGAGTCTGGGGAGTCCTCTCTATGTATGGTTTGAGGAATGGTCATCATTCTGGACACAACAGACCCACGCTCCCCTGAAGCTTTGCATTTACAGCTTACGCTTCCTGAAATTCACTTATTTGAGAGTTACAGATAGTTCCTTACCTCCTTCAGGTGTCTACTAAAAAAGCCCGGAACTGCCATCTAAGTTTATAGACCCCATCTGTTACGTCGCTTCTTATCAACGGTATTTATTATTTTTTCTTAATTACTTAAATTTGTCTGACTTACAGCACATTTAGTGATTTAGTTATTTATTACATTCTTTCAGAAAAATCTGTAAGAGCAAACATGCTTGTCTATTTGTTTAGTGCCACATTCTTAAAATTTTAAAAAGTATCTGACAAACATAATAAATACTCAACAAATAGTGTTTTAGTAATTATATTCCTATTAGATTTTACACCTCATTCAAAGAGGTTCTGAAGCTACAGTGAATTGGATAATACTATTGCAAGGTGTTCGATACAAATTTCCCTTTTTTTTCTCTAGTAAAATTGAGATTACCCAAAGATTCAGCAATGTCATTTGGTATATCGTTTTCTTATGAACTGCATAAAGGAACTGTAAAAATTCAACTGTATTTTGTTGATACCACTTAAAAATCAAAACACAGGCATATTTGAATTTGGTATCCCAGGACAAATGTAATTTAAATTCATTCTAATGTGAGTGTTACAGTATTTATCCCCTTTCCTCTCCAAATACTTATTATTAACTTAGCAGACAAAGGTAATACTGTTTTTTCTCTAAACCTGAAATACAGATCTCCAGTCCAATCATTTAATTTTATCATAAGAAAAAATCACAGAAATGAAAATAATCAACAGGGATGATTTTTCACACAGGAAGCTAACTTGAGTATCATGTTAGTCGCTGTGCTACGCACTTGAGATGTGTTCACTGCCTCCATCCACAGGACTCTCCACACATCCAGTGCCTTCGTTATCTGCATTCCCCAGCTGGGAAAACAGGTAGTTTCCCTAAATTACCAAAATGCACAAGAGACAGACTGATGATTCAGGTCCAAGTATTCAATTCCTTAAACTTACATTGGCTCACTAGGAACTATATTAACTGATTAATATTCATTAATCCATTTACACACAAATCACCCCTAGGATGTAGGCATATGACAGATGGAAGTGAGAATTTGGAGGCATTTGTTAATTTGTAAAACTTATGAGATAGTCTGCTTTGGATCTGTGTTCTTTCCCATTGCACTATACCAACTCCAAAGGGATGGGGAGGTCTCAAACACATACACAGCTCTGTGAATTGGGTGGCAACCACAAGAAAAAAGATTTCCTTAATGGTGTTTTGCAAAGCTCTCTAACCTTACCCCGCTGGGGTTTCCCCAAAGTGTTGTGATGTGACATTAGTGCTATCAAATTGTCAGCATGAAACATAATCCCAGCCTTTCACAAACACTGTAAAATGTTCACAGGCGTGCACACACTCTCCTAGGATTTCCATTCCACATGAGGTGTTTCTAAAGTCACCATTTCATTCCTAATCTGCAGAGAAAGAAGAAATACATTTTTCTGGCCCAGATGCGATCTTACTCTTCATCACAGTAGATTTGTATTGGCTTTTTCAGGGGAAAATTGTAACTTTGAGAAATATTATTTTTAGAATCATGTATTATGAATGTGTAACTGACCTCAGGTAGATATTCAAAGCCTTTGTGAATTAGTAATACTCCACCAAGCTAATTCATCTCTGGGCAGCAGTAAATAATTCATGTTTTGTTTTAATATTTCTTGTTTTCCATGAATATTCATAATGTATATGATCAGGAAAAAGCATCAGTTAGAATTGCCTAAACCCCTAGGAAAAGTAAGTGGGTATGATTATTATGAGAAAGCAGGAGTAAAGCAAGAATCCCTTGATTAAGTATTATATACATTTTACATTTGAATGTAATAATCCGTCCTGTAAGTCAAAGTAGTTGTCTCTGTCAGTGCCTGGTTGCCTCTTTCTAAAATGTTATGCACCTTTAAATGCTACTTTAAAGGGACATTGTTTTTTATCTATTTCCTTAAAATGATTTTTTGAAATAAAGTGTTATGAGAATATCACCTTAGATGGAACCTTAGAAAATGTGACAAATAAGTAAAATTGTGAGTTTATATTATAGCCTGCCTGGCAAGTATAAGGTCCTGAGTCAAAAAAAAAAAAAAGGATTTGCTGATTTGGGGGGGGGGGTAAAAAAAAGAAAAAGATTTGCTGATCACTGCAACAATTATTAATTTATTAAACAAAATTACAATCTATTTGTGATTTGCTTACATATTATGACTTTAATTTTATAATGTCATGAAATGAAAATTCATCAACTACTTACTATCTACAAGCCATGTTGAACCCTGTTATGGATTAAAAACTGGTGGTCAACTTAATGCCAGCTGGATTACATCAGCGTGGCGCTGAGCGGAGATGTTTCACCTGAGCAAGGCTGCCAGCATAAATGGAGATGTGGAGAAAGAGAAGGGAGAGAGTTAAAGCATTCGGGCATTGAGGCATTAGTGCAGTGAGGCATTGTGAGTTCTCCTACATGTTGCTGTTTGACCTGTTAGTTCTCCTGGAGAAGCTTAGGTCCTCACATTTCATTGCTTCCTGGCTCTGGAGAGGAAGATGTGTGCCTCTTGGTCTCCAGGATGAACTTGTCACACTGGCTTCCTGGCATGTGCTTGTCATCGGAGGAGCTCAGTGTAGCTGAGGATGGCTGTGGTGCTTTTCAGGACAGCCCTGGTGTTTATTGTGAGTGTGACTTCTTGGCTACAGCATAGAACCCTCAACCTACCAGCGCAGCTCCTTCACCCTGCTGGCATAGACTTCCTAGTTTCCACCACTGACCTTTGGGCCTTCCCAGCACGGATCCATTAAAGAGACTGGTGTGAGTCCTTCTTATGGGCTCTAGACCTCCAGATGGACACATGGGAGGAATTGTCATGAGCTCTGGGTTTTCATCTGGACTCATGTGGGACACTGCTGTGGGATTCAGGCCCTTGACTAAAATATTCTATGTCTTTAGTGTTGTGAATAGATTTCCTGCATTTTCTTGTGTTAACTCTGGGTGACCATCATAAAAATAATATTATAAACTTCATGTCTGATTCTAATTGTTCTGTGTATAACCCCTCACTACAACAAACCCTAAGGAAAAGGAAGGTGTGAATGACAAGTCCCATCCATCCAGTTAAAGCTTGCCTCTGTGACCACTCCATTCAGATCCACAAGAGAAACTTGAAAGAACCTTGGCTATGTGTGAATTGTAAATTTATCACAGTCTAGTTCCCAGCAGGGGATTCAGTATTATCCCACAGTATTATCCTTAGTTCTTTACTTGAGAATTCAGGAAGTGTGGGAAACCACCCAGAGGACTCTCCTTGACTCTCCATGAAAGAAGAGCTATTCAGTATTATCCCACAGTATTATCCTTAGTTCTTTTCTTGAGAATTCAGGAAGTGTGGGAAACCACCTGAGGACTCTCCTTGACTCTCCATGAAAGAAGAGCTATCTCTGTTTTGGATAAACTGGGCCTATGACCATGGGCTGATATGCACAGAGCTGGGCTATTTTTTTGTCCCTTCAATTGACTTTAAGCAATGTAAATTGGACTAGCTGAGGACTTGATGTGTAAACTTTGAAGCAAGGTGTCAGAGCCACTCTCTTCATGGAGAATTAGTAAAACACGGGTTCGGTCCCTAAATGTGACTTTTGTTGCAGTGAACCACCATCTTGGCTGGATTTAGGAACCCTTGGCTCCCCATAACTCTCTATATGACCAAGTGTCTTTGATATAGGGGAAAGAAACTCACAACCCACTAAATGTCTGGGTTGAGTTCGTGTTCTCTAAAATTGAAGAATGACTTTTAGGAACAGTGGAGGTTAAGAGCAGAATATGTTTATTGAGAGAAAGAAAGCTTCTGTCAGAGAGACAGAAGGGGTCCTGAGTGGACTCTGTCTTTTCTAGGGACTTTGTAGAGCAAAACAACAAGATGAGGCAGATCCAAGGGGTGGGAGAAAAGGAAACTCACAAGGTGGGCATGAAGTGAGACAGAACTATGGTCAACCAATAAAATTAATTGTTCAGGTAAAATTGATTAAAATTGGGACAAATAAGGAAGCACGTCATGTGACAAGCAAACACACTTAAAGAGCTGTGATTCTTCCTGTAGGGGTTTGGAATGGTGACTCCTGGCTTCCTTAAGGTGATGCATACCTATTTACAATATCAATCCCTGATGTTTATACTTACGATGTGGTTGAATTTATTTTGCCTTTTGTCTTGAGATCTGGCCCAAAGCAAAGGTGTCTGTCTCCAAGGTTGCCAGCTATCTGACCCTCTGAACTAGTTCCTTCTAAGGCCCAGCCCTATCTGACTGCCTATATAATTTCTAACTCAATTGCCTATAACATCTTTATTCTCTGCTTGGGTTGCACTGGAAGTGGTGGATTAGAATGCACTCACTCTAATTCTAATAACTTCTCCATGGGATTACAAATATAAACCTTCCTGGACCAGGAGAAGCAGGGAAAAGAGAGCTCTATAATGAAGTTTTTTTTTCTTGCTTAATGACAATTCAAGTTTTGTCATTCTCTTTGCTATAGCTGCTTTAAAATTACAGGAGACATGATCTCAGACACAAGATTAAATAACATGGTGATATATTAGTCATGAAAATCCTTTAAAAAACAGCTAATACTTTTTAAGAAACAAGATATTATTTATTTTGATTAAAAAACTCATGGTAAATTTACTCTGTGTTGATCTTTATAAAGTTTATTTCAAAACTCGCATCACTATTGTTTAACTCGCTAGTCTAAGAATTCAGTATTTAAAAAAAATATTGTCATGTAGAGTTAGGTTTATTATTGTTTATTATTATATAATATTGGATTATTATTGGATTATAACTTGTGCATAAGATTTAAAAAATGTTAATTAAAACAATGAATGGTTTAATTTAAACTGTGTAGGCTTTAAATACAATTAAACAAAACATGACTATAATGAATTTTGGCCTGTTAAAAATATTCAGAGAAGGGTACAATTTTCTCTTATCTAATGTAAAATTGCTGGATAAAATTAAGTTATTCAGGATAGCAAATGTGATCTGAATTTTCTAAAAGACAAATCACTGTAGCAGGTTTTGCTTATAGAATGACCTTTTATACTGAGCACCTAAATATAGAATACATGTTAAAAAGCATTCATCCAAAACTAATCTGCAAATTGATTCCTTAATACACAAAAAGTCTGTGCTCATGCTTTGTATTTCACTTTGAAACTTATTTGATGGAACTTATTTAACACTAACATCTGGAGAAACTGAGGAGAAAGCTAGATGATTATAAATGGGATCCTGTTCATTTGTACAGATAAATTTCATTCTTTATTGTATATCAGTATTCAAAAAAAATTCCTGTATACCAATTACACATTTTTATTTATTGAAGATTTACCTAAAAGAGACAGAGCACCATCTCAATTTACAAAAAGCTAGAGTATTATAGTTTGCTCATTTGGCACATAAAGTTCTATAGCTTCTGCTTTCCTGGGAGTTAAATTCAATGTTTACAGCATTTCAACATGCATAAATGCTCCTAGATTAGGTATGAACAGCTGACTCCCCCAGCAAAATGCGCACAGAAATAGCAGACAAATAGATGATGTTCCTCAGAAAACAGGAGCAGATTGGAGCTTGTGGACTTCCACACAGCAAAGAAATACAGAACAATGAAGAAATCCATTAATTAGTCAAGATTCAATAATGTAGATAGTAAACAACAAAAACAGGGTAGAGATATATTGATTACTCAGCATCTCTACAGAAGTATTTGTTGACAGTTTGTTGTTAAAAAAAAAGCAGCCAGGAGTATGTGAAAGCTTCCACAATGTGGTTTGAAAATATATATTTCACTGATGAAAACAACTGAGAAATAAGAAACACCTTTGAGAATTCTATATACCCTTAAATTTTTCCTTGCAATTTCTTAGCATCTAGACATGTCATGTGCAATGATTTGAAAGACCACATGTTTGAGGTGTCTGTCTTCTCAAATTCTAGTGCTCAAATTATCTTTTCTCCACTGAGTAACTTGGATGCCTTTTTTCCCCAAAAAGTAAATCACATTTTACAAATGGCTCAAAGTTGACCAAAAATGATGAGAAAGCTTTTATTCTTCCATCAAGGAAGCTTTTTTTTTTCATTTATCTTTTCACCTGGGTCACTGGCCTGAGGTCTGCAAAAATATCTTGGTATTTGATGTACTTGGCAAAAAATAAAATCTGGTAAAATGTTTCTAGGATCAGGAAAAAGAAATGATAAGTATTTATATGTGCACATATTGATAGAGCTAATAAAATTATGCAAATAATCTGATTCAATTTATATTCATGTAGAAAAGAAAGATTAGAATTTTGGTTACATGTTTCAATATAATTCCTTTTACTTTGATTATTTATGCTAGAAATGATAAATTCAGATGATTTATTTTCTAGATGATTTTCACCCTGGATTATGGAAGGAAAATCTACTATAATTTCCTCGACAATTATCTTTTCTAACAAGCCAATTTTTCAAAAGTGATATGTAGTTATAAAATAATTTTACAGTATTAGAGGTTCTGTTTTTTATTTTGTTTAATCTCCAATAAATTTAATTTTACAGGTCTTTCCTATGAAACAATAGATTTGGCAGTACTGTTTATTTATAGTTATCAAGAAATCATTAGTCATTTAAGGAAAAGTCTTCTTGATTCTATTTGTTATTAGAGAAGAAAGTCTTTTATAATAAATTTCTTCTATTAAAAGATTTACCTTCTAGGTTTAAAGTGAAGGAATGTCAGTGACATCCTACAAAGATGAAAAATGGCAGGGAATTCTAAGTTTCTAAATCCCAACTTCTAGAATGCACATTTGAATACAGGTAACTTATAATAGATGCATGCTATATGGAAAAATCAACCATTAAAATGAAAAGTCTAATTGTGCATAGTGGAAGAAACAAACAATAACCAATGTGTTGCTCAAATTTCCAAATTTCTTCATTCTGTCTTAGACAAGTTAATTGTGTATGCATTCAATGTCGTTTGCATTGGGTGTTTCCAATTTCTATTTACTAAAGAAAAGCAAGTTTCTATTCACTATAGTCTCACAGATCTTTTTGGAGATTTTAGTCTATTTAGCTCTCATATCAGCTGTTCTTCACCTCCAGGGATTTACTTCATCGTCTCTCTTCTGGGCTACATAACTCCTTAGCTACACTTTTAGCCTTTATACTTTTTTTTCTCAGGTAAATCAAAATATCTTTTTGAAATAAAAATGGCAATTACATAAATTTCCTGTTAAAACATATTCTGGTTTTTTAATGACCATAGTATTAAGTCCGACTGTAGATCACAATAAAATCTCATTTTGTAGCTCCAGTGACAGCTAATTAATTAGCTTCTGAGTGTGATGCGCATGTCCTAGGGGTCTTTACTTGACCACATAGAGACTTCCTATATCAGCTGTGATGCTAACTTATCCCCCATCGAACACTTTCAAATATTTCCAGAAACTGCCTTCCAGTAAATGTTCCCATGCCTTACATCATTTTTTTTGACAAATACCTCTCTGCATGTCACTGTAGTAGATTCTCCATGCATGTTTATAGTCTGTCACCTGCTCTCATAGCTAATAGATGTTAGGCATCTGTGGCATGAATAAAAGTATATTTAATATCTGTTTATAAAGGAAATACACATGGTAAATGGTGCATTTATATGTTATAGATTTAACATTTAACACATGTATATGATATAAATATTTTTATAAAATCATTATGAATGATTTATATGGGCAACAAATTTGCTTATTTCTCAGTAAAAAGCTAACAGTAAAAAAAAGTTACTCACTCACTCCATGTGTGATGATGCAAAGCACTTTGTCCTAGTCACTTGCCTTCAAAAATTTACATGTCAAAGACTATAGTAAGTTACTAAACTACTATTTTCAGTGTTTCCCTCTGAGGCAGTTTTTAATACCAAAGGTATTACTGCCTTGGTAGCAACAAGGAGAAAATCTATGATTTTAATATTTCACTTCAAATAATAGGGAAAATGTTCATGGGTCTATCGTGTATCAGTGGAGGAAATGAGGTAAACAAATTAAGAAAGCAAAGATACTCATGGTAAAATATTTGTGTGCAAATTTTGTGTTTTTAAAAGCCTCTAAATATTCATATGTGCATCCAACATACCTACATACACACACTCAAGGACTAAATAGCTTATCTGAATGCAAGTTTCAGTCAAATAGACTGAGGGGTAGATTAAATATTTAGCTCTATTAGAGACACTAAATGCACCATTAGTTACTATTACTATCTGCCCCTCCTCAGCACAGTCAGCAAAACTGTCTAACTCACAATGGCTCATGGGTAGCTGGCCTCTGCAGATTAAAGGGAACATGTGCAGGGCATGGCCTGAAACAACATGAGTCCAAATCATTGCCTTATCACTGGTATGATTCAGCCTTCCTGCAAGAGAGGCTAACTGTGGGTGATCATTTATTACAATGGCCATTCCCTGGAAAACTCACGATGTTGCAGCCATTCTAATATCCTTCCCACAGGCAGAAATAATCTCTGTGGCTGCAGAGAAGCTTTAGAAAGGACCCAAAGACTGATAAACTCATCCTAGAGGAAGTGTTGACAATTGCCCTAAAATTACCAACTCACAGACTATGTTAACTTTAAATGCCCTACTTCGTTGTTTACCAAATGACAGTTTTCCTAAGACTTATTATTCAGTATAGATAAAAATTGGTATTTCTGTCAGTCAGCACATTGATATTTATTTATGAAAAGTGGAAGAAGCTTCTCAATTTCAGTGAGTAAATTCTCAGTGGTAAAACTTGTCCTGTGTGTTTACTGTCCTAGAAAGTTGTGTTTGGAATTAGTTGTCAACACATTTGGTGAACTTTAGTAGATTCATGTGATTATGCTTCAGAGATTATGATAACAATTCATATTAATTCTCCATGACAAATATGCTGAGTTTAGTTTACACATAAATAAACATGAACAGTGAATTAAATATGTCTTCATGTTAAAATCTACATTTGATATTATATGTATATGTGTGCATATATGTTTAGTTATATATATTTAGTATCTATGTTTACATAAGCATATGTGTGTATGTAGCTTTTAAATTTTTAATATATGCTTGCAATATATTCAGTGTGGGTAATTGGTACACATTTGTGCTGAATCTTGATCTTTTTTACTTCCCTGTTTACTTTCCTCCTTCCCTTCTTCTGCCATGCCCAGATCCAGATAAAAGCCTTCAATACATAAGCAAGCAGAATGAGGAAAGTATGCAGGTGAGCCAGATATTAAAAATTTCTAGCCTACAGCTGAATATGTGCCATTGAGATTTCCAAGATTAAGAATACCCTGGTATGGTTCATTATATTATGCTTTGTCAGGATTTCTTACTTGTTATATGTATATTATTTTAAACCACATGCTGCCATAGAATTATAATGATAATCACTGCTTTAAAGACTTCAGAACAATAGGCACCATAGGAATTTACTGTATGCCAGATATATTCAGGGCCCTGAGGACAATAAGTTTTATAAAGATTTGACATTTTAATAAGAAATGTACACCAGGATTCCAACAAACTCTTAAGGTGCATAATTTAGAAAGAGGAAAGATATCTACACTCATACAGTTCTGAATGAAAGTGCATCTGAATCCCAACAATAATGTGCAAATTTAGCATCTTCTTTACAGGGAGATTAGGTATTGCAAGCTCTGGTTTTGACTGCATTTTACTGAATGTCTGCTGGACATCTAAGTACTTTCTAGTTTTTTTAAAATTTTTTTTTATTTTTAAAGAGGGTAAAATTAAACATTGCAAAATAGAACAAAACAGATGATAACAATGTAAGAGACACATATTTCAAAGCAAGACAACCGGAGATCTTCATTGTCTGTCATATTGCCTCTTGTTTTCTTCCAAATAGTTGTCCATATCTTCACATACAATGAATTCATGCAAAACAAAATAGTATAGAACTGATCAGAACAAGATGATGAAAGCATTTTAGATCTTCAAGATCAGACAATAATGAAGTCAACAATGGCTGTCATAGTGTCTCTCATTCTCTTCAAAATAGCTGCACATACCATCACGTATGTTGAAATTAAACAAAACAAAACAGACTAAAATCACTCTGAACAAAGAGTAATAGTATTGCTGGATTTCACATCATGATGCTACAGAATCAGCACTGGGTACTTTAGTGTCTTTTTTTCTTCAAAGCATATGTGTGTATGCATACATGTTCATTTCAACATGCATTATATTATTGATTCTCAAACTTTTTAGAAGTTCTACTCATGCATGAGTCTCTACCTGTATACCTATCCTTTCTGTATTAGAGGGAAAAACAGAACAAACCAAGACAAAACAAAACAAATTCCTAGAAAAACATGAAATGAAAGACATATAGATAACAATAGCAGAGCCCAGAACACTGACAGTATAGGCCTTCTAAACAAGGTGGTATGAGCATACCTAGTGTTGTTATTTTATATAATGATCTTTAAAAGTTCCTCAGATCACTATACAATGATATGCACAATTGTTCCAATCCTGTGAGTGTTAACTATTTTGTTCCAAGTACTTATAGAGTGATCCACCCCTGGGCCCTGACTGCACATGCTCTGGCTATGGAATCTCACTGCATACAGGGCAAACTTGGAACTCCGATCCCAGGCAATAAGAACATGCCCTGCATCTGAGGCCACCCCAGGACACACATGAGGGAACAGCAGTCCTAACTGGACTATGCTCAACCAACTCCAAGTAATGAGCAGGGCCCAGAACCCACCCATGGGCCTTGACTGCATGAGTCTTTACAGAATCCCAGCTCACAGGGCAAACATGGAACTCTGCTTCCAGAGGAACCTTGGACTATAGTAGATTATCTGTGCTAGCTTGAAGGGAGATTAAGTGACTTCCTCACCACAACAGAAGATTTCATCTGGCTCCAGTCAGTGTAGTGAGTATACCTCTAAAATAGAGGTGTACAGTGGGTAAATAGGGCTAGTAGTAAAGCTCCCTCCAACCAACTGTAAGACCTTGGTAAGTCTGACAAGAGCGAGGGTGACCCCTTCCTACACACCGAAAACATCAGGCAGAGTGAAGAGTGTGCTGAGAAGGACTCCCCCAACTTGAAGAAAATCAAAAGGGCTTATGAGACACACAGGCACACAATACAGACATAGTAGGGACTCAGCTGACACAAACACTATAGACAGGGAGATTTGATGACCTGGAATAACCTGAAAATAAAGTACTAGCAGGAACTAAAAGGTGACCGGCATCAATACTACTAGACTGGTCAGCCCAGGAAGAATATAAGACTTAGCCAACAGGCCCTTCGGCAGGAAGCCAGGAGACTGGCCCACCTATTCATTGTGGGACCCAGCAACTGGACACATCAACCTTACAGTAGGACACCAAGATACACACTACCAACAGTTGACACTAATGAGTCTGAAGGACCAAACACTAACTCAAAAGGGGAAAATGGCAAAACAAAAGAGCAAAATGCAATCTCAAACATCTAGTCCACCAGGAGGAAGTACAGGAGATGCTGAATTAGAGGACTCCAAAAGTACACACCAGAAATCTCTGAAAAGATAGCAAATAAAATAAAATAAAAAACTCCATGAGGTCATAGAGGAAATCAAATTAGAAGTACTCTCCCATGAAAAAATAAAAGTAACAACCTTAGTAAAGGAGTTGCTGAGCACAGATAAAGAAGAAATAGAGAAAAAAGTACAAGTGCATGGGAAACTGACTGAAACCTTGAATGAACAATGTACAAAACAAGCAGAATTCATGAAACAAACTGAGACATCCAAGAAATGAGAAATTTGATCCAAAGCATGCAAAACCCTTTAAATGAAGCTGAGGATAGGATCTCGGACCTTGAGGACAGGATTGCAATTAGTGATCATGAAAGGATAGAACTTTTAAAAATAACAAAGCAGCATGAAATGACAAGGAGCTTCAAGGTGATGCCAAGAGCAACAACATAAGGTTAATAGGCATTAGTGAAAATGCTGGAATCAATACAAATGACATAACTGAAATATTCACAGAAACAATAGGAGGAAATTTCCCAAACATGGGGAAAAAAATCTAATATGCAGATAAGTGTGGCATATAGAGTGCCAAACAGTCACAACCAACATAAATCTACACCCAGACACATAATAATTAAGATCTCAGACATACAACATAAAAACAGAATACTAAAAGCCATTAGAGAAAAGACACAAGACAGCTATCAAGGAAAGCCCATTAGAATCACAGAAGACTTTTCAGCATGAACCCTCAAGTCAAGATGTGCTTGCAGTGAGACATTTCAAGCCCTGAAAGAAAACAGCTTTCAACCCAGACTGATGTATCAGCAAAACATTCATTCATACTTAATGGAGAAACAAGATACTTCCATGACAAAGAACAACTGAAGAAATTCACATCCAGCAAACCAACCCTAGAAAGAGTATTGAAAGACATACTAGACAGAGATAAAAATGACCACAATCCCCAGAAAAGTGGAAAGAAATCACCAGGTAGGACAAGCAATTAAATAAGGGGGAAAAGCAGAAAGCAAACAATTGAAACATAACATGGCAAAGTTGAACCAGTACATATCATTGATATCTATAAATGTAAATGGCCTCAATTCAACTATCAAAAGAAATAGGTTGACAGAATGGATCAAGAAACATGACCCCACATTATGCTGTATACAAGAAACACATATGGCCCAAAAGGAAACTCATAGATTAAAAGACAAAGAATGGAATACAATATTCCATGCAACAGGAACCCAGAAAAAAGCAGGGGTAACTATTCTATTTGCAGACAATGTGAACTTCAAACATAAAATGATTAAATGAGACAAAGAAGGTCACTACATACTCGTAAGTGGAAAAATTGAAGAAGAAGAACTAACAATAATAAATATATATGCACCAAACACAGGAGCATGCAACTATATAAGACAGATATTAAAGGACATGAAAAACCAAATACACAAAAACACAATTATTACAGGGGACTTTAACAGCCCATTGTCACAAAGAGATAGATCAACTAGACAAAAAGTCAGCAAAGAAATAATAGAACTGAATCATACATGCAAGCAATTGGACTTAGTAGATGTTTACAGAGTGTTCCACCCAACCACATCAGAATACACATTCTTCTCAGCTGCACACGGGACATTCTCCAAAATAGACCATATATTATCCCATAAAACATTCTTAAGTAAATGCAAAGGTACTGAAATTATCCCATGCATAATATCTGACAATAGCACACTGAAATTGGAAATTAATGGCAAAAAAATTGCAAAGCCTGCATAAATCAATGGAAATTAAATAACAACCCTTTGAAAAACCAGTGGGCCACAGATGAAATTGAAGAAGAAATAAAGAAATACCCACAGTTCAATGGAAATGCGGAAATAACATACTATAATCTGTGGGATGCAATGAAAATGGTCTTTGGAGGGAAATATATAGCAATAAATAGTCATATCAAGAAAACAGAATGAGTACAAATAAACAACCTAATGCTTCATCTCAAGCTTCTAGAAAAAGAAGAGAGGGTTAAACCCAAAGCTCATAGAAGAGAGGAAATAGTAAATTTTAGAGCAGAAATCAATATAATTGAAACTAAAAAAAAAAATACAAAGAATTAATGAATCAAAAAGCTGTTTTTTTGAGAGAATAAACAAAATTGACAAACCTCTAGCTATCCTTATAAAGGAAAACAAAGAAAAAACTCAAATTCATACATTAAGATCTAAAAAGGGAGAAATTACTACAGATCCCATGGAAATTCAAAAGATCATGAATACCTATTTTGAAAATCTCTACTCACATACAGAGGAAAACACAGAGGAAATGGACAGGTTTCTAGAAACATATGAACTATCAAAGCTCAACCAAGAAGATATAGCAATTTTGAATAACCCTATATCAGCAACTGAAATTGAAAATGTAATAAAAACTTACCAACAAAGAAAAGCCCAGGGCCTGATGTATTCAAAACTGAATTCTACAAGAAATTTAGAGTGATTTCATGCCAATACTCCTTAAACTCTTCAATGAAATTGAAAAGAAAGCAACCCTCCCTAAATCATTCCTGGAGGCAAGAATTACTGTCATACCAAAACCAGAGAAAGACTCAACCAAAAAGGGGAAATATAGGCCAGTCTCACTAATGAACATTAATGCAAAGATTCTCAATAAAATACTGGCAAATAGAATGCAGCAAATCATCAAGAAGATTATACATCATGACCAAGTGGGGTTCATTCCAGGAATGGAGGGGTGGTTTAACATATGCAAATCAATAAATGTAATACTCCACATCAACAGAGCCAAAAACAAAAACCACATGGTCATCTCAATAGATGCAGAAAAAGCTTTTGATAAAGTCCAACACATGCTCATGATAAAAACCCTTCAGAAACTCGGAATACATGGCATCTTCCTCAATATTATAAAGGCCATCTATGTCAAACCAACAGCCAATATTATACTAAATGGACAAAAACTGAAAGCTTTCACTTTAAAATCAGGGACAATACAAGGATCTCCACTATCGCCACTCCTTTTCAATATAGTTCTGGAAACACTAGCCAGGGCAACCACACAAGAGAGAAATAACAGGAATAAAGATAGGAAAGAAAGAAGTTAAATTATCACCATTTGCAGATGACATGATACTCTATATAGAAGACTCAAAAAACTCCATTAAAAGACTACTAGAGGTAATAAACAAATTCAGCAGTGTAGCTGGCTAAAAGTCAATGCTCAAGAATCAATAGCATTTCTGTACACAAACAAGAAACTCACCAAGTGAGAAATTATGGAAATATTACATGCACAATAACATCTAAACAAATGAAATACTTAGGAATCAACATAAGAATGTAAAAGACCTATATGCTGAAAATTATACTATACTAAAAAATATTGAAAAGATATTAGAAAGTGGAAGGATATTCCTTGCTCTTGATTAAGAAGAATCAACTTTGTGAAAATGGCCATACTCCCAAAACTGTTATACAGATTTAACGCAATCCCCATCAAAATACCATTGACATACTGAACAGATCTAGAGAAAACACTCCTAAAGGTCATTTGGAAACAGAAGAAGCCTAGAATAGCAAAGGCAATTCTAGGCAATAAAGGCAAGGCAGGAAACATCTTAGTTTCTAACTTGAAACTGCACTACAAAGCCACAGTAATAAAATCAACATGGTACTGGCAAAGAAATAGACCTGAGGACCAATGGAACAGATTAGAAGATGCAAGTATAAGTACAAAGACACTCAGCCACCTGATATTTGACAAAGGGACTAAACATGTTCACTGGAAGAAGGATAGCCTCGTTAATAAATGGTGTTGGAAAAATTGGCTCTCCACATGCAGAAGACTGAAACTAGATCCATGCCTATCACCATGCACAAAACTAAAGTCTAAATGGATCAAAGACCTAAACATTAAAACAGAAACACAAAATCTACTGCAAGACAAAGTAGGTAGAAGTCTTGGAGACATAGGGGTAGGCAGAGAATTCATGAACAAAATGCAAACTGCATGGGAAATTCTTCAGAGAACCCACAACTGTGATATCATATTACTGAAGTTTCTGCACTTCAAAATAAATCACCAGCAGAGTGAAAAGAAAACCCACAGAATGGGAAAGAATTTTAGCCAGCAACCCCTCAGATAAAGGACTTATATCAAGAACATATAAAGAATTGAAAAAATCAAGCCTCCCAAATTCAAAGATACTCTCCAAAAATGGGCATCTGAGATGAGCACACAGTTCTCAGATGAAGATATACAAATGGTAAATAAATACATGAAGAAATATTCACCATCACTGGTTACTCAAGAAATGCAAATTAAAAGAACATTGAGATTTCATCTCACTCCAGAAAGAATAACTGCCATCAAGAAATCAACTGATAACAAATGTTGGCGAGGCTGTGGGGAAAAAGGAACACTGCTCCACTGTTAGTGGGAGTGTAGACTGGTGCCACCACTATGGAAGTCAGTATGGAGAATTCTCAGAAGACTAGGATTGGAAGTTCCATTCAACCCAGCTATTCCCCTCCTGGGTATTTCCCCAGAAATAGAGAAAATCTCATATCACAGTGATATATGTGCACCCATGTTCATAGCAGCACAGTTGGTAATAGCTAAATCTTGGAAACAACCAAGATGCCCATCAACTGCAAAGTGGATGAAAAAGAGGTGGTATTTTTATACAATGGAATATTACTCAGCTATGAAGAATAGTGGTCTTGAGGCCTTCATAGGGAAATGGAGACAACTTGAGACTATCCTCATTACTGAAATAAATAAGAATCATATTTATAAATATCACATTGTGTCTCTTGTAAAAAGTAATAAGAACTGTAGGAGTAATAAAACCCAAATATGTAATTGGTACTGTAAAAAATAGAGGAAAAGAAAGTGCTCTAAAGGTTATGATTGCATGTATGTTTAAGTGTGTAAGATGAATGGCCATACTACTGTTTTTGTTAGATTGTGGAGCAGAACTATTAATAGTCCCATTGTTTAAATGTGTACTTTTTATGTTTTAATTTTGTAACTTGAACAACTAGCTCCAAGATAACAGTATGTAATTTATGAAATAGTGATTTCTTAGTGTTTTTCTGTTCTTTTCTTTTTTCCTTGGAATTCTGTATTGTTGCTATGCTTTTTTCTATTTTGTTATGTTTTGTTTTTTCTCTTTAAATAAAATTTTAAAAAATAAAGTTTTTAATAAAGACTGGGAAAAATGAACATATAGAGTTTGTAGCACAACCATCTTAGCTATCCTAAATGTGTTTATATACGGTTAGACATTTTTTTTCTTTTTCCTTCCAAAATGACACTAGCATACCTCACAGATCTAGAGAAATCACTCCTAAAATTCATTTGGAACCAGAAGAGACCTACAATAGCAAAGGCAATTCTAAGCAACAAAGGAAAGGCAGGAGGCATCACAATCCCTGACTTGAAGTTATACTACAAAGCTACTGTAATAATATCAGCATGGTACTGGAATAAAAGCAGACCTGAAGATCAATGGAATAGATTGGAAGATACAACTACAACTACAAACATACTCAGCCATCTTATCTTTGATAAAGGGGCCAAACATGCTCACTGGAAGAAAGATAGTCTCTTCAATAAATGGTGCTGGAAAAATTGGCTCTTCATATGCTGAAAACTAAAAGTAGACCCATGCCTATCACCATGTACTAAACTAAACTCTAAATGTATAAAAATACCTAAATATTAAAATAGAAACACTAAATTTGTTGGAAGACAAATTAGGTAGAAATCTTGAAGATATAGAGGTAGGTAGAGAATTCATAAACAAGAATCTAACTGCACATGGAATATTTCACAGAATCAGTAACTGGGATCGTGTCCTGTTAAAGAAGTTTTGCATGTCAAAAGAGATCACCAGCATAGCCAAAAGAAAACCCACAAATTGGTAAAGATTTTAGTGAATGGTCCCTCAGACAAAGGACTTCTGTCTAGAATATATAAAGAATTTTAAAAAATAAGACCTCTGAAATTCAAAGCCCAATCCAAAATGGGCATCTGAGATGAATACACAGTTCTCAGATGAAGAAATATAAGTGGCAAATAAATACATGAAAAAATGTTCATCATCATTAGTCATTAGAGAAATGCAAATTAAAACCACACTGAGATTCCAACTAACTCCAGAAAGAATGGCCAGGATAAAGAAAACTATCAACAACAAATGCTGGAGAGGCTTCAGGGAAAAAGGAACACTTCTGCACTGTTGGTGGGAGTGTAGATTGGTGCAACCACTGTGGAAGTCAGTCTGGATACTCCTTAAAAAGCTAGGATTGGAGATTCCATTTGACCCAGCTATCCCACTTCTGGGCATATTCCAGAAGAACTGAAAACATCATACTGTAGCAATATACGTGCACCCATGTTTATAGCAGCACAATTTGTAATAGCCAGATCTTGGAAACAACCTAAATGCCCATCAACTGAAGAATGGATAAAACACATGTGGTATTTTTATACAATGGAGTACTACTCAGCTATAAAGACTGATCACATTGAGATATTTGTAAGTAATTGGATGCAATTCGAGACCATAGTCATAAGTGAAATAAATCAAACTCACATGTGTTAATACAGTATAGTCTCCCTATTGTAAGAAATGGTAAGAGTACATAAGATATGAAAAACTCATTAATTACAGGACAAGAATCTGCTTAAAGGGAAAAAATAATATCTCAGGAAAAATGAAGAAAAAGAAGGGAAAAGAAAAAGTGTATTTTCTAATTTCAAATTAATGAAAGCAAATGTTTTCATAGTTACATATACAATGTAGAAATAAAGTCTAAATATTCTTTAAAATTGTATTTCATAAAATATATTCAAGTAAATTTGGAAAAATCTCAACTTATATTCAGCGAAGTGCCATTATTTTGCCTGGGCAGAAAATTAAGTTCATATCACCATTAAATTTTATCAAATTAACTTTTTCAGTGCACTAAATGCTGTTCATAATCTCTTCAGTATTTTCTAAAATATATTTTAAACATTGTGTTCAATACTTAATAATTATGTTTCATTTTCAAGCAAATTGGGAATGAAAAATCATGATATAAATAATTATAATTTTATGGTCTCTATACTGTCTTCTTTCAAATTGTACTCTCATATTTTATTCCATTTTATGAATGTACTTTAATTTTATCTCTAACACAAAGGCAATAGATCTGTCCTTTAACACAGTGACAGAATACATTTAAGCAAAAGATTAAAGAATTAATATCATCAGTTTAAAACAATTCTGTTCTGCAGTTACAAGAAACCATAGGGCATTGATCTTGGGCACATACATATCTATCTGTTATTTAGAAACTACACTGCTTAGCACCTCATAAAATTGAAGATAATTGAATTTGTTTATGAACAGAACAAAATGCCTTTAATAGCTTTATCCTGCTACTTCATCAACCTCAAACACGGAAGCAATCTCTTCAGTGTTTCATAGGAACAATAATAATCTGTTTTAAAATACAAGGAAAATGTCAATATTTCCAACACAGACATATTATATGCCTATGCTTTTCCTTTTTTATTTTTGGAAGAAAAGATTTAAAAAGTTAGTTCTTAAAATGTTTCTACTTGTTCTTTGTCTGAGATGGAAAGCAGAGGGAAGAGCATTTAATTCATTAAAGCTACCCTTGTGAGGTTAAAAAGAAAATTGATTGTGGTTTATTAGTTCCTTCCAAGAAACACTTAGAAGTTCAGCTAACTGAAAGCAGTTGATACTAGTGGAATCAATGATGCAGTAGAATACCCTAATGGGTGATGTTGGAAGTTTTAATTCTCATGATGCAGCTTATTCTTTCAAAGGTCTTTTGATGGAATCGTTAATACTTTGCAGCTTAAATAATTGGTGTATTGAAATGTTTTTGCTGTGCATTAGGTCAGCTGACAGATATCTGTATCGTGATTCATGCAAAATATAACCACAGAAAAAAATGTACACATAGTGTTTATATTCATCTTTACAGTTGATGGAATGCATTCAAACTCAATGATCATATTTCAGTAAAAAAAAGTAATTGTAAATAATAATAAGTGTAGGTGAGCTTTTGACTGAGTCACTCAGTGAGTTGCTTATACGTCATCTAAATTTTATTTTATTTTATTTTTTTGGTACCAGGGATTGAACTCACGACCTCGCGCTTGCCAGGCAAGCGCTTGCCAGGCAGGCGCTTAAGCCTCTGAGCTAAATCCCCGGCCCACGTCATCTAAATTTTAATCTGAACTGTATTTATTTGTATTTTCCTGACTGTATTTTCACGGTTAGCTTTTTGAAAATAAAATTTAAAGAGTTAATTTCATAATTTACATATGTGTATTCAAAACAGAACTTATTTTTCTTGAAGTAACTGTAATTTTACAAAAAGGATCAGTAGAAGGGGGAAGAACCCTCTGTCAGGGAAAATAGAAGGAACACATTATAAGAGCAGCGCTCTACTTGTAGTAATTACAGTGTGGGAGGTCAAGAACCAGTCGGAATGCACTGCCTCAAAGTAAACCCTCTTGTCCCTGTCCTTTTCATGATTTTATCCTTTGTGTTCATTTACTTCATTGTTTTATTTATCTCTGCAACCTAGCAAAATAATTTTCTTCTTCTTTCCCTCCATTTCCCAGAATGCCCATGGTCTAGAACACTAAGCATTTACCGCACATCTCCCTCCCTCCTGAAGCTTTTGACCTCTTTGAACACCACTTGTCAACTACCATAAGTTAATTATTGTTTTTCTTATCTTTGTTGCCAACATGCGTTTCCATATATATGCACACACCTACACATAATGATGCATATATGTGATATTACCACATTTAAGACTATCCTGTACCCTAAGTATCACCACTTGTTTTTGTAAACAAAATAAATACAAGAAATTCCAAATTCAACTCTGCTTGTGAATGCAACAAGCTTAATGAAAGTTAGAAGACTTCCTTACGAAGTCCCAAACATATACACAATTTATTTTTTCATTGTATGCTTTTATGTAAAAATACATATTTCTACCTATTTTCAATATATATTAGAAATGTCATTTTAAAAAATAATTTATGTATTCAGATAACCCCAGATAATATTCAGATAATATTCCTATTAACTTGTCATGAATTCAGAGTTAACCTGAGAGTATCGTTGTACAGGTACCTTACTGCAGACTAATAAAGTTTATTTTTTATCTTCCTCAGATTTTTTTTCCATGCAGAAAATAAAGTCGACTGTACCTCTTTGTACATGACACCAGTTACTGAATTTCACAGGAGAATTGGAAATGCTGCCATGTGGAAAACTCAGACTGGGAATTAATTGTTTACTCTGCACTGGTTATTGTTTGTTCAATTTCAGTCTACTCAACCACTGAAAAACTGAAACTACTAGAATGCTGGAAATCATATAGTTCTTGTTAAAATGAAGTAAAATGACACATGCAGAATAGTGTCAAAAATTTTTAAATTTGTATGAAATGATATTATTCAATTTCTGACAATATTGCAAATTTTGGGGAAAAATAAAAGTCTGATATTTCTTAATTGTAAATATGGGCCCTCAAATTAAAACACAACACACATTTTAATATAAGTGGAGTTGAGAAACATTCCCTTTCTTTACTGACTTTTCTCCTGTAAAAACTTTGTGTTGTCCAGGTTCTGGCATGCAATTAATGCACTTTATTTGGTATGAAAAATGAATATAAAATGAATAACATAGTTCCAGAAAACATTTGGATATATCCAATAATTACATATGTGTAACACGTTTTTAAAATTCTATATACAACAAACAGGGTATTCATTAATTTTCACACCTAGCGTTTCTGAATCCTCACCATATGGTGGCACAGTGATAGCTTGTTGTAAACATTCTTTAATTTAACCTTCACCATACACTATTAAGGCATACAGTATCAATATATGTCACCTCATTTAAATTTCTGCATTAACTAAATGCACTTAGTAATATCTTAATTTAATGATCATGAGGCTATGACTTCCAGATATTAAGCAATTTTCTCAAGGTTATAAGGAACAAGTTTAATCACAATATTGATATCTGTGATCTAAAACCCTTAATTAAGGTCATGAGCATTTATCACACACATGTGTGTGTGTCAAAAGATAGCTAAATTTAAATTAAAATAAAGGTAGGACAGATTTTAGTGAGATTTCAGAAACCAAACATTACCTTTGCATATCATATGACAAGTTAACAATAAAGAAAACATTTTGGGAGATGGTTGAATGGGAAAAGTGACATTTTTAAATCTTTCTTGTGTTCTTTCTCTAAAGACAATAATGAGACATAAGATTGAAATGTAACCTTAACAACATCTTCATGAGGATTAAGGCACAGTTTTGTGGTATAAGGCATACGTGGCATGCATGGGTTCAGTTTGGGTTGTTTCCAGTATTGCAAAAAGAAAGAAGTAAAAAGTCTTAGTAAAAAAGAAATGTAAAATGTCTGACATGAGAAATAAAATATACATCTTGGCTTGTCAACATTTTCTTTAGGTATTTTCGTGCTAAGTTTACTCAATTTAAGTGTTTGTATTCATATGAGGAAGATTTGAAATAATATGAAAATGCCAGCTTTCTTGCTACATTTGAAATAGTTCAGTTCTGGATGTCTTAGCCAACTTTGAATCTTCCTCAGGTCCATTACAGATGAGCACATCAAACAAGACCAAATTCGCTGTGTGCATTTTTTAGAAATGTGATCAGCAATCTGCGTGTCATGAAGGCCTTAGGCACTACCCTAAATTTTTGATTAACGCTTGGTATCCATGGAATTCGAAAAACTTCCTCAGAGAATTTACGCTGAAGTAAAATGAAGTACCTGTAAAGTGATGTGTCCTGAAGAGAGAACAGCTGGGAGTTCTAGGCCCACTCAGAGCCTGTGGGACATGGCGAATTTGAGACTAACTGCTCTGTGTCTCTCTATTTTCCATGCCTAACTCATCAATGAAGTTCATGGTCATTGAAGAATATGGATGAGTATAATGGTTTCCTTTAAGCAATTAACTCAAAGGAAAAAAACACCAATTTCAGATTAGAAATGTAAAAGGCAGTAATGGAATGAATCCTCTTTGATCTTATAATTAACACTTCCTCTAACTCCCTGGGCTCAAGCCACAGTAACCTCCTCTCTCTTAAGCACACCTACCCCTCTGTTGCCTGAGGACCTCTGTGACTCCATGCTTACTTTCATTTTAATATATACTGATCCACGAATTATAGATTGCGTGTGTCCATACCTCTTTTATATGCTTTCCAAGTATATTTCTTGACTTTGATGTTTCAAATACATCGCGGTCTATTTCTTGTTGTTTTTCTTCTATCTTAATGACTCCAGCTACCTTCATGTGTATTATATACAATGTGCTCTTCTGTGTATTGTCTATTCCTGACCTCTTCAAATACAATTCCAGCTCTATGTGAGTAGGGTTTTCTTTATGTCTTTCTATGTCTTAATCACCAAGAACAATAATTGAGAGTTAGAATTTATAAATATATATTCAGGGAATTGTATTACCTTTCTGAACTTAGAGAAAAGATATTGCATTGATAACCATTTTCTTTCCTGAATGTTTTGAATTGTATTTAATGAATTGATTCTCTTTGCTGCACTCAGAATTGAAATGTACACAATAATCTGATCTGCAGCATTTCTTCCTTCTTCCTTTTTTAAATTTTACTTTAAATATGGATGTTAAACTGGGAAATTATCCCAATAATGAAAATCTTAGAAGAGTTTATAGTAATTATGAAGTCACTCAAAGAATTTTAAATAACTTCTCCATTTCCTTTTGTTATCTACAACCTTAAATATTACCCAAAGTTTTAGATAATCCATTTTAAAGTCAATTAATCATTTCTTTAAGAGCAGTAAAATTGAACTCAGTGTAGTTGTCGTTACTTGTAATTTTGACATCAGTTATCTTGAGTCAGTTTACACAATCTCTCTGGATTTTAACTGACTTTTGTAGAAAACAGGTGATACAGCAGATCAATTTGTACCTATTATTTTACTTTTATCTTTGTAGATGATTTATGAATGATTAAATATTATAATTCTTTATTCTTAATTAAAATGTAAAATAAAATCTAATTTCAGGCATTATAGTTTAGTATTTTAAAAATATAGAATGATATGCAGAAGGAAGTATCTATTGTATTTGTTTGTTTTGATATGATTTATAATCTCAAATATGATGGAAATCTTAAGTACTTTGTTTATTGTATTTTAGTAGATTTTTAAGTATGTAAATTATCAAATTGCTATAACCATTGTGAAGCAAGGATTTGTAACACAATCTTGACCGTTGTTTTCAATGACTCTGCTGGTTCAAACTGATCATATGTATTTATCTTTCTACAGTGTTCATAATGTAATTGACAGAACAAGAAGTCATAACATATAAGGGAGTAAAAAGAGCAAATAAAGGCAGAACCCAAAAGTCCTAATAACTAGTTATGGAAAAATAAAATCATTGTTATGACTTACGTTATGTCTGACTAGGGATTCAGATATCCAAGGAATGCCTGAGTCAATAAAGTAGTCTGGTTTTTTTCCTTCCCTGTGTCTCAAATTGTCATCTTAAATTCTGAATCTAAGTTTTGTTTTCAGTTAATAGCTCCAAAATGCTCTGTCACAAGTGTCTCCATTTATTTGCATGACCAAGTCGATAAAGAATGGAGTTAAAGTGGCTTTTCTGCATCTTTATCAGCTGTGGATCTCAGACTGAAGTTTTATACAGAATAATAAAAGAGAGCAAGTGAAAAAGAGTTATTATTGAACCCACAGAAAACATTCCAGTTAGCACAGCAGACGCACCGTATACTATACCGTGGATAGTGAATAATATTAATACCCTATTAATAATACCTAGCAGTTTTATATTTGCAGCATATTTATGACACAAAACAAACCTGATCCCTATAGAGTCATCAGTGTACAGAGAGTTGTCTAACACTTTATAGTCAGACTTTCCCAGAGTCAGACTCAAAGGGTCTGTTATAGGCTCAAGTATTTATCATTTTAATAATTTCATATGCCACGTTGATGCTGCTGACCCAGGGGCCAAACTTTAGTTATGAACAGTTTGCATTATATAATTATGGCCTTTGAAAAGGCTCTGAGGTATTTAATCCACTTCTGTAATTCAATTTTAATCATCCCTGATGACTAAATCCATTATTAAATCTGAGCAATGACCATGTTTCAGAGGTGGAGTTGAATACTGATAAGCTGGTTAGAAAATCCTCCACCACGGGTTCGTGTCCTGAGTGGGAAAGTCTGGTGATAAGATGCTTAGTATTATCCATTTCCATAGGAGAATTCACAGAAGCTTTTGGTTCTGCCCATGTGTTGAAAACTATTAAACCACACAGCAACGTGGCCAGGTTTAGGTTTTTATGTTCATCATTGTTTTGACTGGAAGGAATGAAAGTTATTACTGAACGCTTTCAGTAACTCAAGTCAGATACAGTGATGACTCTGAAAACACTTTAATTTCCATATTAAAGTAATATACTCTGTCTTCTCTTTAGATATATAAATATTTCAACTTTTAAAATAAACTTTCAATGCCTTAAAATGTTTAAAATATCTGAATGATCGGCATCTATAGATTTGTGTAAAGTGTTCCCTTATTTTTCACCACCCATATCACCTACTAACAGAGCATTCAAGATGGTAAGACTGCTGCGTCTCTTTTGGGCCCTCAGACTCATAATAGGTTCTCTCATCTGCAAAGTTTTTCACCTAACTTTTATTCCAAGTCAATTCTTTGCCACCTTCCTCGCCTTAATCACTAGTAGTTTTTTCTCAGCCAGTGAGTTTCATGGACATGTAGTGTTATCTGCTTCATTACTCCACATCCCATCCCCGAATGTCCACTTCTCTAAGAACATCCCCAGGAATCTCTCTCTTGAAAACAGAGGTTGAGATCTTCATACATGGAAGATGTTGGAAAGCCAAGATCATAAGCATGCAGTGAATATGTGCAAATTTGGTGAAAACTTAGGACCTATAATGGAGATAAAAAATAATAATAAAGAATAGACAAAGATGTAAAAAAAGGAAATTACAATGTGTGTTACATATTAGTTGGATTAGGAGAATTACAGTAATACTTTGTACAGAAGGTGTCCCTAGACACCTAATCGTTTCACTAGGTCTCACCTCTTAAAGGTTCCTCTACCTCTCACATCACTGCATGGAGAAGAAAGCTTAGAGCATATGAATCTGTGGGAGGTATACTTAAACCATATTCCAAACAATAGCAGCCAGGAATATTATGATGTAAGTTGCAGAAAGTGATAGAAATGTGCAGAAAGAAAGAAAGATTTCTTAGAAAGAGAGATACTAACTATTAAGAATGAGAGATTCTTACAAATGTTTTGCAATATTTGATGTATTATTTATTTACTGCATGAGATAGTAACTGAAGCACAGAAATAGTGTAACTGGAAAAGACTAAAAACCTAGGAAATGAGAGAGATGAATCTGAATTAGCTGTAAGGAGAA
>PVJX010008563.1:0-64938 GCA_004027295.1 Dolichotis patagonum
GGACATTCTAGGGAGAGAGAACAAGAATATGAGCATTTCAGGAACAGTGGTAGAGAGGCCTCAGTGAATGGGGCAGATAGTGGAGTGGAACAGAAAAATAGACAACCAATGGAAGCAAAACAGAATGGCAGAAATAAGGCAGAGAAGATTCATTATAATCTTTAGTATAGATTGCCTTGAAATATTAACAGAGAGAAACACAGGCAGAGCAGATCAGGAGATAAGGTCCATTGAGATGTTCTATATGGGGAGGCAGTGGGACCCAAAACAAGTAGTGCACCCCATGGGAGTGAAAGGGGAGGAATTGTCTAAAAAAGGGAGGCAGAGAATATTATTAATTGGGTAACAAGATTTAAAATTTACATTATTCTCACCACTCTTCTTGGATGGATTATGTGCTGTTCTAGTTTGTCTACTTACACTAGATTTGAGGACATGGTCAGCTATCCCAAAAATAAGAGGACATATTATGGTAATCATCCCTAATTTTCCTACCAACTTAATCTGAAGCCCTTTATAACTTATACTGTCTTATTATGACTGATCTTACTTGAATCTGGTTTGTTAGATAGCTACTTTGTATTGACTGATTTTACTTAAATCTGTTATTATTGATAGCACCAAGTCTACGAGTATAGGCAACTACACTAAAGATGACAAGATTCAGTAGGATACCCACTGTGGCTTGATTATTACTTGCTTTTGAAGTCTTATAATGTCTCCAGTAGTTCATTTTTATTAATGTTGTTATATACTGCTGAGACATCATGGTAACCATTGTAGATCACCTTGTATTGTGGTTTTATGTGGTTTTTTGCCTCATGCTTTTCTAGGAATTGTTTTGTTTTATCTTGCTTTATTTTGTTTTCCCCTCTAATACAGAAAGGATAGATATACATTAAGAGACTCATGCATTTGTAGAGCTTATAAACAGTTTACAAGAACCAACTATATAACACATGTTGAAATGAACAACTACTTTGAAGAAAAAGAGACACTACAGTACTCAGTGCTGATTCCATAATGTCATGATGTGAAGTCCAGCAAAACTATCATTTTTTGTTCAAAGTGATTTTAGATTGCTTTGTCTTGTTTAAGTTCAACACATATGAAGATATGGACAGCTGTTTTGAGGAAAATGAGAGATACTATGACAGCCATTCTTGGCTTCCCTTATGTCCTTTCTTGAAGACCTGTAATGTCCTCCTCGTTCTGCTCAGATCAATTCCATGCTATGTTGTTTCATGTGAATTCCCTGAATGTGACAATATGGACAACTATTTGGAAGAAAGCACGAGTCAATATGATGGAAAGTGAATATTTCTGATTGTCTAGTTTTGAAATTTATGTCTCTTACATTGCTTTCTTGTGATCCACTTTGTTCTGTTTTGTTGTGTTTAATTTTACCCTTTTGATATAATTGCATGTATATTTGAGTGGGTAAGATGGATAACCATATTGTTGTTTTTCTCCGATCATGGAGCAGAACTGTTAACAGTCTCACTGTTTGAATGTGTACTTTACATGTATTTAACTTTGTAATTTGAACAACTATTTCCAAGCAGTCAGTACGTAATTTGTCAAGTAATAATTTCTTAGGTTTTTTTGTTGTTGTTCATTTCCTTTTTTCCGTGGAATTCTGTATTGTTGCTACCCTTCATTCTGTTTTATTTTGTGTTTTTTTTTGTCTTTAAATAAAATTTTTAAAAAATAATAATAATGAAAAACATTTTAGGCACTAACATTTCTTCTTGGAATTTTTCAGACTTTTGTTTAATATGTAGTTTATTTATATGTACAAAAGTAAATCAGGTACTAGAAGCCAGTAATCTCAGCATTCTGCAAGATTGAGGCAAGAGGATTGTAATTTTGAGCACTATCTAGGTAAGTTATTTACTGAGATCTTGTTTAAAAAAGTTATTTAAAGGTGCCGAGAATGTAGTTCAATCCATAAGCCCCACCTCCACCTAAAAAAGCAAAAATCATAGTGATAGTCAATATTGAAGGGCATGATCAATATTTTATATAAAAGTTTATCCTAGAAGTCTATAAACCAGACATATAATTACATGAGCCGTCAGTATTTCCCAGTTTTAGGATTTTATACTCCAACCAAGTTTTGTTATTTTCCTGAATTAACATTGTTATGATGTGTCAAATGTAGAAATAGGAAACAGTGGCATGCGTCCTAGGCTGCATTCATTACATGAAATAACTTTTCAGAGAATGAAAACAAAAAAGGAAAAACTTCCAGTAGTCTGTGTTTTAAAAGGGAAACAACTGAATCAATAATTTTATTTGTTAAGGAAAACAGAGGTCCAAAAAAAAAATGCCAAAGGCACAAAGATTATTAATCAAAATGTAAACTATGCACCTTAACAGAGTAATCTTGTAAAATTACATTTCTTGGTGCTTAAATTTTGATGAAATACATTTCTCTTTTGACTGCAGCAGAAGAAAGCAGCTTAATATTCCTAATCCGCTACTTCATCTAGTCACCACAGCAAAACCAGAAATGTTCACAAATACTCACTGCGGCTTGGATGCTTCACTACATGTTCATTTTTACTGATCTCCTCTCTCTTCCTTATTTAAATGAAAAGCATATTTTCAGACTTCCAGAAAAAAAAAAGTCAAGATTTTGCAAAAGAAGAAAGCTGGAAAAAAGAAAAAATATTGTTGCGTTTTCACATTTTCTGAGAACATATATTTTCCAACTAATGTGTATACTTCATGGCAAAAAGCATAAGCATTATTAAGGGTAAGTGAAAGCCAGCAATAGTTAATTGATATTTATCTGAAAAGGGGACTCTTCTGAAGTTTTAATGTATGGTAATTAATGATTAATGTTCAAATTATGTATTTCTGTGACACATTCCTTATTATAACATGACAAAATAGTTACTGCCAATTCTTTTTTTTGGGAGGGGGTGCCAGGGATCGAACTCATGACCTCGTGTTTGCCAAGCAGGCACTTACACCGCTGAGCTAAACCTCCAGGCCCCTTAATGCCAATACTTAATATAAGTTTTAGATTCCTTTAAATATAAAATCAAAAAGAAATTACAAAACTAATAAAAACTTCCTGGTGTGTGCATTTTTAGGTTTCTGGAAGAAATAATGAAATTATAACCTGCTGATGATCTTTCTGATATACTTGATATACTCTTTTTTCCTGCATGGCTCAAGATATTTTGATATAATATTTGTTGAAAATCTTGATCATCCATAGACGTTAACTGATTTTGTAAATCTCTCTATGGTACCAACACACTATAATGTCAAAGTTGATGGATTGCCAAGTATGTATGTTTTTGGTCATTCTTGAAGTTTTAATGTGTTGCTTTAAGTTTCCTCTTTTTTATCCCTCTCTGGTTTTACAAGCAAGTATCAGTTTTCTATATAAATAAGTAGAGAATAGCCAGGCATGGTGGTGCATGCCTGTAATCTCAGCACTCTAGAGGCTGAGACAGGAGAATCATTGCAAGTTCTAGACCAGCCTGGGCTACAAAGTGAGTTCAAGGCCAGCCTGAACTGCATAATAAGACCCTGATTCAAAAAGCCAAAAAAGAAAAATCAAGAATAATTAATTTGTGCTTTATTCTATATTTTATAATCATTTTTTATGGAACATTGAACTAAATGTTTTTAGAAAGTAGAAATACTGAGATCATTGGTCTTTTTAAATAAGGAAATCAAGCAATATTTAAAGTACAGAGGGCAGATATTGAGAAGGGACACATGAAAATTCACAGGAAATCTCTCTGAACTTACTAATGCACAGTGACTCACAAGTTCTCTTCAGTGAGGGCTAAAAGGCTGGAGCAATACAAGGTACCAAATAACAAGCTATTGAATAAAACAGGAGAAATGAAAACGCAGATACTTCATTCCTCTGCTGTTCAACAAATATTTATTTGCTTTCCATGCTATACATGTCACACTGTGATGTTCCATGCATTATAGCCTTGAGTGTTTTATGAAATTTGAATAAGACATTATCCCTGCTCTGAAGGAATTCGTTGCTGTGCCAAACAAATAAAATTAAATGTGATAAAAGTTAGACTGTGGGTTTATAAAGCGAATAACATGTACAAAGGCAGTGGTATCTGAACTCGATTCCAGAAGTTTTTAAACTCCGCACAGGAAGAGTATTCTCATCTGTGTTATGAAATTGATAGGAGTTAAGCAAGACAGTCACTGAAGAACAAACAGCAGAGGAATGAATGTACCAGTCTGTAACTGTGAGAATCTGAAGAATAAGAAAACAATTGAATTTGAAGGTGTTGAACATGCTCATAATACATAAATTGATTTGAGAGGGAGAGAGAGGGAGGGAGGTAGTGAAGGAGGGAGAGAGCAGAGGGTGAGGGAGCCAGAAAGGGAGTAGGAGAGGGACAGGGAGCAAGAAATGACTTCACAGTTTAGCACTTGTGTTGCAATTACATCTAGCACGGAGGGGTTGCTCTGACCTAAAAATTGAACTCTATCAGGCAGCTAAATATCAATAACAGAAAAGAAAGTATCAGTTATAATTAGCTAATGATCACAGCTAACAAAACCAGCACAATCACTTCCCATGTCTACATTACATGCCTCCTAACTTCCATTGTATTGTGTATTCCCTTTGCTCAAAAGGGAAGAGAATGTGCTCTTTCATTTATGAGCATATTCAATCCTCTCTACATTCAGTAAGATCATTTTAAAGTTAAGCTAGATGTTGCAACTCCTCTATAAAAGTCACCACAGTCAATCTCCATAGAACTCGGAATCAAAGAGTTTTGCTTTGTTTGGGCTCATTGAGTATATACCCTTAACCTGGTTCCAAGTAATTTGTTCTTAAATGTTAGGTTTTAAAATTGAGATGCTAAGTCTTATACCAAGAGTTCCTGATCTACTGTATCTCAAGCAAGGCCAAAAATTGCTGACCCTAACCAAAAGAAAGGTGATGGTGCTTGTCCTGAAACCAGCTATGCAAATTCCTCTGCATTACCTTGCTTCAAAAGATTCCTTTAAATAAAATGCCTGCTAATGGGGAACACTTACTCAAAATGACCTCAGTTTATGAGTTCTCAGCAGTAAAAGTATACTTTATAGTAGCATAAAGGAATTAGGAGAATCAAAGAGAACCTGTCTTAAAGAACGTAAATATTAGAGGTAAAGAAGCATCCAGAGGACTTAATGACAGTATAGGCCAGCCAGTAGGGAAACAGTTGGCTGAAAAATCCATGAGGCCAGGCACAGAAGTGTGCAACTGTAATCCCAGTTACTAGGGAGCCTGAGGCAGGAGAACTGCAAGTTGAAGCCAAGCTGGGAAACCTGACAGTTTAGCAAATATCATTTCAAAATTTAAATACATACATACATACACACATACATACATACACACACATATACATACGTACATACATGCATACAGTGGGGAAGTAGCTCAGTGTTTCAATTTCTACCAAAAGAAAAACAAAAGGAATCCATGGGATGGTTCTTCCCTGGTAATTATTCACCATAGATTTTCCAGAAAAAAGATACAGCTAACAGAATACTGCGTAGTGTTTAAGGAACTCTTTTCTGGATATGGGATAGGAAGATGGAGACATGTACCTGTCAATCTTAATTTTCATATGCATCAGGTTAAGAAATTCCTCAAAAAGCTGTTGCATCATTGTTTAGTCAACTGATAGTCATGGCTGAGTGTGCTGTTACGAAGTGAGGCCCCATTGGAGGTGGGTCACTGGGGCTGAGGCTTTGGAGGAGTTACCTCTCTCCGGTTCTCTGCTGGCTTCTTCTTCCCAGCCACCAAGAAGTTGGCAGCTTGCACCACCCCACCTTTCTGCTTTGGTGTCGCTGCCTTGGAGCTGCCAAGTTGAAGTGAAAGTTCTAAAACTCTAAACCAGAATAAACCCTTTCTCCTTTTAGTTGAGAGTATCAGGTATTTCATCACATCGACTGCCTTGTTCTGTGTAGCCAGTGGCACCCTGAGAGGGACTGACAGGAGGTTAAAAAAAACTAGACACATAGAAAAAGGAGTGCTGGAAACGGGTGGGACCTGACCTCTCTGATGGAGAAGCAGCGGTCTGCGTCTTTATTTACATGAATTAAAAAAAGTGGGAAGCTTGCATTGGAGCCAAAAGTACAAAGTCTCAGAGTTTTGCTGTAGTTATCAGGGAGGAACACAAAGGCCAGACATCTGCTGCATGGACTTTGCTCAGCCCCTCATCACAGCACCTGAAAGCTGACCACTGCAAGAAGGGTGATGAAACAAATTCCTATCGCTGTGCAGTGAATGAAGTTAATTTCCATGAGACGAGTGCCGTGGGTATCCTTGGATTTTCCATAAAAGCTTACCTTAGCCTTTTTCTGTTTTCAGACTTTCCTGAGTTCCTCCAGCATCATCAAGATTCCTGTCTTGTTGAAGTTATGACATAAATTTCACATGATAAACTCAATCCTAACACATACTCATTGATATCTCCATAATTTACTCTCACAAAGAACGGTCTAATTGTCATATTAACATGAAAGTCTGTGTTAATTTTTGTTCATTATTATCCAAGAAAGTTTAACACACTCTCTCAGCCTTATTTACCAGGACCCAACAAATCCCCTGTTTCTGGACTGGCTCAGGCACATCCATATTCACTGTCAGCCCACATGGAATGGGCTGGTAGTTGTCAGAGGAAAGCCTGACAGGACAGCAGGCAGGAGGAAAATGTGGACTGTCCTCAGAGAGCCTTCTGCTTAGTAATAGGAGCAAGGTTAGTTCCAGATAATGAAAAGAATACAAGGGCTGGATTATTATGATAGCCTCCAGAGTCAGTCAAAGTTAAAATACGGGTGTGTGAGTTTCTCTGGTAGAGAAAGCATCCCAGACAAATATCCTAAGGCAAGAACGTGTATAGACAGAGTAGCACAGGGGAGATAGTGTAAAAAATGGAACTGAGGAGAAATGTGTAACAGAAAAGAAATAATGTAGGACTTTGTGGGTCATTGGAAAACATCTTTGATTTATACTCAAAATCTTGTGGGGCTTGGTGATTTTTGTGGAGGAATTACATGATCTGACTTCATTTTTAAAAGAGCTTTCAGAAGTAGGGAAGACTAGGTACACTTACTAATGAAAGAGTATGGAAATTAGGAAGCATGTAATGTGGACGTGGGAAGTTATTATGATAATTACATTAGCAATGATCATTATCTAATTATAACTGGATACTTTCACCAGCTGTTTCCCTGTGTGCTAGACTGGACTCTGATTAAATACTGGGGATGTCTCTTCAGCTCTAATACATACATAAGTTCTCCAAGAGAGGGTCTCTTTGGTTCTCTTAATTTTTTTATGCTACTATGAAAACATACTTCTGCTAATTGCTGAAAACTTACAAGCTGACCTGATTTTGAGCAAGCGTTTCCCATCAGTAGAGACATTTTCTTTGAAGCAACCTTACGGAGCAGGGCAATGCAGAGGAACTCGCATTGTTGATTTCAGGACAAGCACTGTTAGCTTTCTTTGGGAACATGATAGAAACAGAAATTCTTGGTTTTAAACACTCCAGACATACTAGATCAGAAACTCTTGGTATAAGGTGCAGCATCTCGATTTTAACGCATCCTTACATGCTAATATTTAAGACCAACTTACTTGGAAGAATGTTGAGGCTATAACCGTGATGTTTGGTGTTTAATATAAAGCAGCTCTCCATATCCTTGTGGATTTTAGTATCACTAACAACAAAAAGTATCCTGTAAAGGGATTATTTTATGGACCAAGATAAAAATCCAGTTTGACTAATACTGTATTTAAGGTTACTACCAGAATCCATGTTAGACGCACACAAGAATCAGCTTAACAGTTCTCTAAAACATGACTTTCCTGTTTTACCTACACATACATGAATGCTTATACAGATTTTAAATATAGGTGAATAATTCAAGGTATAGAGCAACAGATAGCTTTACATATTACTCTGGAGTCAGACATATAAAGACTAAACAAAGGTGAAAGAATGTTTCATATGTAATTAAGGTCCCAAATTAGTGGGTTTGAATGCTAAAGTTTGGAACTGGAGTGACTCTGAAAAGCTCAGGTGTTAAAGGTTTGTTTCCCAGCCTATGGCACTACTGGAAGTGTTGAAACTTATAATATGGAGCCTAGTTGGAGGAAATTAAGGTGTTAGGAAAATGTGCTTGAAGGTGATATGGAGACTCTTTCCTATCTTGCTTCCCTTCTCAGTTGCCATCATCTTCCACAGATTGCCACCATGACGTACTCTGCCACTACAGGCTGCTCAAAGCAACTGGACTAAGCAATCATGGATTGAAACCTCTGAAGTCTTGCATGAACAGAAACCTCCTGCCCTTTCAGTTGATTTATTTCTGCTATATATAGCCAGGGTCAGAAACTTGCTACACACATTGGAGTTAATCAAAAGAGAGATGATTCACCGTGGGACTGATTTGATCAGGTAAAATCCCTTAAGGCATGGTCTGAGCTCCTGCTGAACGCAGAAAATCTCGATGGCATAACCCACCATGTTGGAAAATGCTCAGGGTCAGGAGGTGTACGTAGCCTCTGGGAACTGCCAGTGGTCTTCTATACCCAAAGATAGACTCTTGTCAATATCTAGCACAGAGCTATAAGAAACAAAGCCAGACAAGCTCCCAAATAAGCTTCAAGAGGATTCTTTTAGCCTCCAGCTCAGAATGGAATACAACTGACATCTTGATTATAACCCCTACTACCCTCAGCAGAGCAGTCTGGTAGGCTGTGTCCAAATCTGACCCATAAGAATGTGAAATGATACACGTATGTTATTTTAAGCCGTAGGTTTTGGTAATTTATTATACATGTATTAAAACACTGAAATATCAGTTTCTCACAGCATGTAAGCATATACACGGATTGTAAGTGTAATCTATTTTTATAAATTTGAAATCAAAAAAGGTATTTCCTATTTTGTTTGTTTGTATGTTTCTCTTTATTCTTTCTCTACAGTAAGGCAAGAAAACTTATAGAAAATCTACAGTGATATTTTAAAATTCTATTAAGATAACAGCTTGCTGCATGAACAAATAAAACACACAGAGATACACACATACATACACAGCAACAAACCTAGACTTGCAGGAAAACCAGTTTCTTAAAGTCTTCATAACAGTTAGAAAACCCTGAGGCCAAAACAAATATTTTCTATTGCCATATAGAGACCTTTATGAAAGGTGAATACATAGCCATCAGCTTGGAATTCACACCTAGTACATTCTGTATTACAAGAATAAAAATAATCTCACACTGAGGAAAAATGGGCATGAAAGCAGAAACTGGAAAGTGGAATGTATTCATTCATCTTGTACATTCTGACCTTCAGTTCATCCTAAGGTATAAAGTAACAACACAAAGAAACTAACCTTTAAAATACCAGCTTTTGGGTATTTATTTTATCGTGTAAGTTCTTGTCTCAAAATTACATTTGGAGAAAATCTCTTTAAACACACCTTTCTTATTGCCTTAATGAAGCAGTTATGTCTTCCTGCAATTCTTTTTAATAATTTTACTGCTAATTTTGGAGGTAAATGGGCAGCCTATTGTAGTGTGATGTAGGTGAAAAGTAATAAAATTTCTCAAGTTTTATAAATATCTAGTAGGTTCACTAACATCATACACATCATGCATATGCTCTTTAAAAGTCTGCATCCTCTGCCCGTCTCCATAAATCTAGTGCTGTTCCATCTATGGTTCTTCCTACTTTTTGCTGATTTGTTTCTTTCTCTTTATAATTTTCACTGTGACATATGTCATAATCCTACTGTTATGGGTTATAGCTAGATGTGCCCCCAAAATCCTCACATGCTCATGGGTGGGGATTTGGGCAGGTGACTGAGTTGTGTGGGTGTGGATTGGTCTACTGATGGGTTTTCAGCTGAGTGTGATGTTGGGTTGAAGGAAGTGACTCATGGAGGGCGTGGCCTGAGAGGTTATATCTCCCTTCCCTGTCTTTAATTTTCCTCTCTCTTCCTCTTTCACCATGTAAAGAGATGATTCTCCTCTATCACGCCAACTTACCTTGGATTCAGCTATGTACTGACTTCCCTACCAAGTATGAAAATAAATTTCCTTTCCTTCAACTTTTAACAAGTATCTCATTCCAGTGACATGAGCAACAAGAAAGTAACTAAGACACCTACTATGCAGCAGTCATAAATCCTCAATCCAGAGTTGTGCAAATTTAAAATTACACTGTCCCCTCATGTGCTCTAACTGCATAAATCAGATTGCTGTTTGTAATTGAATATATGTGAGAAAGTCTCTCTGGCACCCTAGAGATACTGAGTGGTAATTCTGAGTCTAAAATATAAATTCATGTTAAATTACTTTAAAACTGCATTTCTCTTCTAAAATTTTCAAAAATTCAGGTTTGTACTTGCCAATTTTAAAAATTTAAATATATATATATATATATTAAGAGCAACACAGTACACACATCTACAGTTGAGCTCTTCATCCTCAATTATTTACGCTAATAACCCGTGTCCCCAAGCCAGAGCCTTACAGTCATGTTAAGAACCATCTGCATATGTCCTAACCTCCTCACTTTGCCTTATTTTTATAAAAAGTCCTCTATGGGTCTTATCATTTATCTCTTGGGTAGTTCATTGTTTCACTTTCCTCTTCCAACCCTTACTCCCTACTCTGAGTTTAACTTTGGAAAATGTCTAATTGACTCTTTCCTATAAAAGCCCTGTGACAATGCACAGGCAGAAGAGCACAATCAAGTGGTAAACACTTTCAAACAGGTCGTATGGTGCTACTGATGAGTATTTTGTATAGACAAATTATCAAGGTTGAAGCCAATGATATTTCAATGATAATACCATTAAAACAAAAATGATGTGCATGAATATTTATAGTAATATTTCAGAAATATAATGGGTCAGAACAAAATGGGTATGTGATCTAATAGTCCTTGAGCAATTGTGTCCACAATTTAAATGCATTATCTAATTAACCAACAACCCTACACTACCTTTTTTAAAGGCAGGATAATTACCGTTTATAGCATGATCTGTGGAGAAAGCCGGACTTCAGGTTGAGTTGTAGCTTTTTTGCATGTGTGCAGTCTTAGACACTCTCTGGGACATCAGCTTCCTCATATGTATAAGGAAAATAACAACATTTTTATCTACTGGGAGAAGTCAGTCTTAAAATGCTGTGTTCATTCAATTTATCTTATTATTTTATTTTTATTATCTATTTCTTGAGAGACATTTTTTATAATATATCCCAAGGTATATGGTCAATATAATAATATAAAATGGGTTAAAATATAAATGCATTTTGCCCCATATTTCATAATTATAAATAACTTCTTTAATGCATCCCAACAGTGATAGAGATTTAGAAGTACATAAATCAAGCAACTTTTCCCTTTGCATTAAAATATATATTTTACAGATTCTTGACTTATTGTGAAATCTTTTTTGTCATAAAATTCATAAGAAATTTGGAATTCTTGAGCATTGCCTTAACATTTTTTAAAAAAACAAAATAAAATTTTGGCTGACATTTCTCTTTATTACAAGCACCTGAGAGAAACAAGTGAAAATAGTAAGTATTTATTTAGCACCTCTCCGGTCTATTAATAAAACCTAAAAAATTAACACTTGCTGGAGAAATTATTTTCAGTTATGATATTTTTAGATATTTTTATTTGATGGATAAAGAAATGTTCATTTCAAGATGTTCATTGGATAATGTATAGTGTTCCTCACATTTAATTAAGTGCTTTATACCAGTGATTACAAGATATATTTTAAAGTTTAATGAAACCATTTTATAATAATTTAAATTTTTAATAAACAAAAAGTGTCTGCAATTTCTATCCTTTTTACTGAATGAATTAGCTTTCCTGATACAGGGGCATAATACCAAACACTCAGAACTTAAATGTGTTCTGGGGATTCAGTCCATGGTGGGCTGGCTCCAAGGCAGAACCATCATGACAGCAGATGAGACAGACACCAAAGGTGCTTTGGCCCAAAATGGCAGGGAAACAGACCAGAACAGTGCCAGAGAGCAAGAAGTGAGATACAGACCTCAGAGCTATACCTTCATGATCTACTTAGAAATACCCAAAACTATGTTCTTCAAATATGCCAGTTAGATCCCCAAAACCAAAAATGTTTACCCTAACTATCCCATGGACCATTTAAGTATGTTTGTTAATTATTATTGTTTTAATTCATGATGAATGATTTGAAAAATTATATAACTTTCTGAAATGCTATCATCATATTGGCATGATATATGTCATAAGAGCTAACCATCTACATTCAAGATAGAGCAGATGGATGAAACTGCTAATGATATATGACTAAGTCATAATCCAGGTTTATTAGATAAACTAGAAGCAGAAGCACACAGTTACTTATACTCTCATCACATGACAGTGCACTTGTGCACTTGAATCAGTCATGGGTAGTGGTAGAACTTCCCTTTCCTGTTACTGTACAAGTTCCAGATGACAAGCCATACCTAAAGCATTATCTAATAAGGGAAGCTGTTGTTTCCATGCAGTGGTTCTTCGTTTTGTTGTGTTCTTTGTTTTGAGTAATATTTTCAGGAATTAACACAAACATACCTTAGCATTTTTAAAGTTCAAGCAAGTAGTGTACAGAGTAAAGGGTTTAATCACTCTTAGTTGAAAACAGGCAAAATTATAAAAGCTAAGTTAAACACATTCATATTGCTTATTAAAGTGGGCAGAAAAATTACTGCCTAGGGTGGGAAACCAAGCTCGGAACTCTACACAACCAGAAAAACTATATACATCCATTCAACACCAGATGATCCCCTGAAATCTCTGGCCAAAGAAGAAAAGATTAAGAATCTATGAATGAAAATATTCAATGATTTAACAAATGAAGAAGTGACACATTTTATAACTACTCACATTCTACTGGCAAGTGCGTATCCTCACATGACTTCAGAGAAGGCCAGCGAGTATATTCTAGCAGTGTAGTGATGTGCAGTTATTATGGGAAAAGGAAGTGCAAATTTCCTGGACACATTTAAGTTAAGCTGCTTTCCTTCCTTAATAACTAACTCTGTATTTTTAAATGATGCATTTATACTTTATTCTTTGATTGCCTAGTTGAGATAATACATAATGCACTTGAATATTGCAAATATAGATCTCAATACCTTTTATCATCTATCCTTCCTATAATACTGTCACACTATTGTATTTGTCTGAATAAATAAAGGCTTATATCACTATCTCTATGGAAACACTTTGATATTGAGCTGAGTTTTTTCTTTGTAGAGTCATTTTGTCTGAATTATTTCCCAATGTTACCATTTCATTAATATTGTGGGTCTTATACATACTCATTTCAACCCAGGTACATTTTCTGAGAAACTAATATGCCTTTCTCCTGTTATCAGTCTATTATTTTACCAAGAAATTTATAAGCTATAGTCCTCTTCCCCTTCAATCAATATATTTGAATTTTCTTTTCTTGAAACATACCATATCACTATATTTACAAATTTTTCTTTAACATCAGTTGAGACAAACATACTCAACTTGTATGTGGAACATTATATAGTTTTGGTGAGAAATTTGGTTTCCATGGTACTCATTCCAGGACCAAGCATTGCATGTTCATTGATTGTTGATTATCAATCATGACAAATCTCTGCCAGCCAACAGTTATTTTTGAAATGTTTGAGTTAAACAGGTTTGGCTTATATGGTAAAATGGAGGTAATTACTGGACAGCTATGAAACCACCCACCTACCTCTTCTTGGCTTTGTGTAATCTCTGGGAACATAACGTGTTTTTATGCTTAACCCTTTTTCCACCATAAGGTGGAACAAGATAAGAATGGAAAAGTTTAATGGGATCTTTCTAGCTGTAATTCTTGTGAGACATAGAAAGACAGAAAGAAAACATTCATTAATATATTTTCCTTTATATTTTTAAGTTTAGCAATTGTTTTATTTTTTGGTGAAAAGAAAAATGATTTGCTTGACACTTCACTAACCTGTGTTTTGTCATTTTGCTGATACTTTAAGTAAGGCTTACATTAGATTTTATTTTTGATAGATAGCAGTGAGCTTTATCATTACTTAGGTAAATTCTATTCTCACATTTTATTAAATTTTCACAATTTTTTCTCACTTTAATGAAGTACTTCTCTGAAAGTGTTTCCAAAGAGGCTCACCTATGATAAAACACGTACAGTTGCCTGAAGATATGTTTATTTTTTTCCTGCATGTAAATATTTTATCTGGTATTAGAATTATATTTATTAACTTACATCCATCAACACCTTTATATTATTACTCCACTATCTTTCCACACCTTGTATTTCTCATAAAAAATGAGATATCAATATAATTATATTTTTTCAAGTCATTAGGATTTAGTTCTTAATTTAAAAAATGTTTTCTTTAATTTTATATGTCACTGTTCTTAAATTGTATTTAATTTGGGTAGGGGATGATGTCTCCAAAGAGGGTATGAAGAATTTGTGTGTTCCTATGTTTCCCTTTATTTTTCCATGAATCATTTTTAAATGAAATGTATTTTCTAAAATGGAAACTTCTCAATCATTGAACTGTAACTTTACTACACTGACTTTTTTTGAACTTCAGTAAAAATATGATCGGACTTACAGTTTCTAGTCCAACATGTAAGGATCTGAAATCCTTGATCTTAACAGCACAACATCAACATTGACAAACATCCGACTTTAGTGTCAAATACTCTTCTTACATCCATCTATGTATTGAAGAGGAAAAACTGTCTTCTAAAAAATGAGACAGACAGCTAGGTAAGAAACTAAAAATATAACTGATAAAATTGCTAAATGTGCAATGTATGACAATCTTGAAAATTAAAAAACCAGGGGCAAGGGACTTCACTTTAGAAGTTCCCTTAAAAAGTCTTCAGAGAAAACGAACACAACTGCAAAAACAAGAGCATCAGAGAAAAAGTTGCCCTCTAACACCAACCATTACAGCAACAGAAAACATGACCCATCTCCTAGCAATGTGAACATAAAACTTTATGTTAAAGATGGATTTATCTTAGTGTATTTTACTTAGTGTGTCATGTTGATCTTCTCACAAAAATATTACATGACGGAGGACAACACAAAAACCACAGTTAAAAGAGACAGGAAGTTTTCAGAACCATATTGAGATAAGAAAAAGATTTGAAAACATCAGATTAAGAATTTAAAGGAACTATGATCAATTTACAAATTTATCTGTGTTAGACATTGATTGTTGTGACCAAGATACCTACCTGCGAAACATACCTGCTCACCGGCTCAAAAGTTTTAGTACATCATTGGCTGCACCAAGGCCAAAGCATCAGAGTGGTAGGCTGTGGTGCAGGAAAGCTGCTCAGCTCGAGACTGCCAAGAACCACAGTGAGGGAAAATGTCAGAAAGCAAGTGACTGGGCACTGGATAAACCCCTCCCAATCCTCAGGCTTAATCACTCAGCTATGATCTCCTAAGGGATTAATCCACTAATGAACATTACCCTCATGTCTTGAGTCACCTCGCTAGGTCCCACCTCTGAAAATGGCTACACTGAGGATCAAGGCCTTAATACAAGAATCTTTAGGAAACACTTCTTTTTAAAGCCAGTGCAGGGGATGGGGATTTAGCTCAGCAGTGTTAGTGCCTACTAGTGAGTTCAATCGCTGGTAGCAAAAATAAATAAATAAGTAGTAAATAAATAAATAAACCAGTGCAGGAGTCAGTTTAAAGAGAATAGATGGTAATACATAAAAATAAAGAATCAAAATTAAAGGCTAGAAAACAAAAATGCAGTAATAACTAGAATGAACCTTACATAGCTGGAATAAATCCTACATGGTCATGGTACATAATTTTTTCTGGTAAGTTTGATAAGAAGTTCTGTGTCTGTGCTCATGGAAGCTTTTAGTCTGTAATTTTATTTTGCATAATGTGTTTGTTTGCTTCTGGTGTGATGATAATGCTGACCTCATTGAATGATGAAGGCTAAGAGTTAATAAACAGGTTTACCGTTTGCTCTGGCTGTTTATTTCAGAGATTCAAATTTTCATATCTAGTACTTTTTTTTTATCTTTTGTTGCTTAACATTTCTGTAGAGATCTCTTCCTCAATAGTGCTTTAACCATTTTGATTTCCAGCTATTTTCCTTACTGTTATATAGCACCTGTATTAATGTGGTGGAATGGTGTGGGGACAGTCAAGCCCGTGACTAAGTTTCAGTCTTTTAATGAGTTTGTGCCCCTACACTGTGATTTTTATGAGTAACTCCCTGCTTCACTGCTCCTACTCACCAACTTACATGGGAAAGGAAGGCTAGAAAGTGATGGCAATGGATATTTTCCTTACCCAAGGTAGGTAAAACTCTAACAAAACAAATTTTCTTGGGTGTTTCTTCTTTGTTAAGGAAAAGATAATACTATTTGCCTATTTTAAGTAATCATTTTCTGCTTCCTCTGCCAGAAGTACAAATGTTTTCTCCAATTTTTACTCTGAGAATCTAGGAGGGGTTTTAAAAGATGGCTGAGATCAGACCCCTTACAGGTTTTATCTTTTAACATAACCCATACTCAGCCCCCAGGAAGTAGCATAAATCCTACTTGTCTGACACTCTAGGTCCAGCTTCTTGAGTTTGCAAGGGTCTGTGATTCTTTAATCTCTTACTTTTCTAGTTTTTATTGCATCAACTTGACAAGCAACCTCAATTCTCTGGTAGATCCAGGAGGAATTGTTGAGTTTCAGTTTGTATATCTTTTTATTGTTGTAAGGATTAAAGTGCCAACATTAATGCTTTTTATCTGCTGTACTGCAAACCAGAAATCTGTTTTGCCTTTTAATTATAGTTGAATTCCTCAGATCTCATTGCATTTCCTTATGGATGCAATATTTCTCTGGAGTTTCAAGTTAATAACCATTTTTGATTTTGATTTCTATTTAAAAGAGATAGTTAGACTGCATTGCACACTAAACTTAATGTGTTCAGATGATATGAAGGGAGACATTTGGGGATATATAATTTGATACTACTTGAGTCCTGCACTTAATTTATAACATGCCAATGAAGAGCTATCCATTTCAACTCTTACAATGTAGTCCTCTGGAAAGAGAGAGAATATGCAAAAAGGGGGGGGGGCTGAGCAGTATTCCTTGATCTATTAAAGGGCCATTATCTAAGAAAGCAAAACCATTAACCATATCACTTCCACATTATTTTCCATGCATTTCAATCATCTTCCTTCTCATGTAGGTTCATGTAGAAGGCATTTTCACAAGTTTTCTATTCTCTTTTCTGTTACGTATGTAAGTCAGAGCTATTAACTCATTGATCTCTGAAATCACGGAAATATCATATAAATTATGATCTGCAATAAGAATTGTCAATGCTGGATAGTTTACTAGCTTTCAAGGTTCATATATCCCATCGCAAGACTTTATATTTCCATCTTATTGACTTGGAAATTTTTTTAAGTCATAAAGTTTTTTTTGCAGTTTACCCTCTAAGTTCTAGAGAATATCTTATATGTGCCACTTCTTATTACTTTGATCCACTTTTATATGGAATTTCTCAATTTTACCTGATCAATATATTTTGAATTCTCTTATTGTTACTGTTTTCCTATCTTTTTCATTGATCTTAGAAATATGATCCTAAGAAACTTCTGCAGTTCCTCTAAAAAGGAGGAACAGCTTTTTGTTTGTTTGATTTTCAAAGCTTTAAATGTTTAGTGGGGAAATTTATTTATGGCTATATGAGTTTATAATAAACAGCATCTCAAATAAAGTTTAAAGTGAGTAATAACTGCTCTTGGTACTGTGATCCTGACTCTGACTAGAAAATGTGCTGATTTTTTATAGTTTTAAGAATAATTATCCTCAATCTCCATTTTTATGTCTGAAATTTCAATTTAGCATTAACAATTTTGCTAACATCATTCACTGAGCTCTAGGAAAATATTTTTAAACTCCCTTGTTTCTCAATTTATTTTATATAGATTCTTTATTCATAAAGGCCTTTCTTAATAATTTGTCCCTTATAAAATTCTGTGTTAGATGACTATTTCAGATTACTTTTGAATTTTAATGGATTTGACAAATAGTCATAAAATATGAGTTTTCTTGGAGATATAAACTGACACAAAATACAGACATGAAACCAATTACTAAGCAGCCAAGTGACTGAACCAATTGATTAAACTAGTGTGATTCAGTGATGATTTGTCATTTTGCAAACTACATCAAATGTCAAGAAAAGAAAACAGTAAGTTTGCACTGATAAAATGTCATTTTCCAATACATAGTCTAGAGGATATAATTAATTTGTTTTCAGTAGATATATTTTATTGCTTTTCCTTATTTTCTAAAATATGGGATCATTTCATTTACCAAATTCTTCCTTAAAAATGTTTAGATATTAAACATTATATTAACCATAGCATTTATTTAATACTTTTGAAAAAGAGAAAGAGAGAAATGTTATGGTAATTCAGTGTGGGTAAAAAGTGTGCCTTAACATAGAAGAGCTATCTAAACTATTTCACTGATATTTTTGACCTATTATTCTGTTTTAACCTGTATGCATGACAGTTAATTTTATAAGATCTTAGAAATAATTGAATCTGTTGCTAGCAAAGTAAAGATGAACTGAATTTAAGGGTAAAAAAGAATTAAAATATACTATGTACACATACCGATTCCTTACAACAAAAGTGACCATTACATACCACAAATATGTACTAGTTTAAAAAAAGGAATATTTAATTTTTTGAAGTAAAATTTCAAATGAATGTTTCAAATGTTCAAAAACTATAAAGTAGGAAATCTGTACTAGAGATACTTTTTTACCTGCTTTATTTATAAGCTATACTTAAATATTTTATATTTTGAGGAATTTTCCCCTTACCTTTATTTTAGCATATAATTCTCTAAAAATTTATCTTGAAGATATTCTTTCAATGAAATCAAAGAGATACTTATTGGTCTTCTTTTCAAAAGTAATTTTTGTTTGTAACAAAATTTGATAGCATTTTGACCCTTTTCAAATAGCTGAACTATTGTATTTTGACTCTGTGCAAAATCAAGGCAGCATTAATTGTGGAACAATTATCTTTGATATTCAAAACATTTTGCCAAATTTTCTTTATAAATTATGTATCAGAAAATTATTTTACGTATGTCCATTCTGTAATATGTTTTATTCATTTGTTTATCATATTAATAAAGTGGCAAAGGTAGACAAGAAATCAGATCTGTACGTAAAATTTTAAGACTATCTTCTCCATCATTTCTTTGACAAATTATCTAAGAGTGTATTGTTAACATATTCAAATATTTAAGTTTGAAATTACTCATAAAATTCTATAAATACATATTTCAAAAGATCCTCCATGTTACGATAGTATCACATTATATATAGAATAAGTGCTCTATATCCAGACATCTGTCTATATTTTCCTTCAATTATTGTTGTAGAGCTTCTTTACTAAGTAAGAATAAGCATAAAACACCCTTAAGAATTTTGAAAAAAAAGGACAGGTGTTTGTAAATGATAACAAGTAAAATTAGTTACAGACTATGTACCTACACTATTAACAAGAGAATGATTTGTTTTCCTTTCAGATGTTTCAGTTTGAAACAATTGCTATATCTCCTTTCCCATTATTTCTTTCTTAGCACAAGAACCAAGAACCTGGATTAAGTCCACATAAAATGACTAGCTCTAAAACGTGTAATAAAAGACCAAAAATAAGAACATTGAGTCAAGAAACAAAAACAAAAATCCTAAAATGTGTATAACAACAAAACAGAACAACAATAGAAAAAGCAATCCTGGGTTTGCAAAATGGAAGGCACCACAATCCCAGACTTGAAGTCTCCATTACAAAGCTACAGTAACAAAAACATCCTGGTCCTGACATAAAATCAGACATGAGGAAAAATGGCACTGAATAGAGGATGTAGGAACAACTCAAAGTATATTTCATGATTTGATCTTTGACAAAAGGGCCAAAAACTTACACTGGAAGAGGAAAAGCTGGCTATCAAGACCGAGAAGCTTCAATCTAGACCCATATCTCTCACCGTTTTCTAAACCACAATTAAGATGAATTGAAAACTAAATATTAAAACTGAGACAGCCTGATTCAAAAGAAAATAGGTAAAAACGTTGAAGTAGAGGGCTTAGGCAAGGACTTCCTGTGCAAAAAAAAAAAAAAAACAAAAAAACAGTAAAAAGAATCAAAGGATTATTGCAAGTTGAAAAGCTCCTGCACAGAAAAAAGAAACAAGAATTGAAACATAACCTGCAAAATTGGAAAAATAAATTTGCCAGGTATTTTTCAAACAGAGGATTCATATCTACAAAATATAAAGATCTCAAACAAATTAGGCCTATCCAAAATAAAACACAAAACCAGAAAATAGGCAAGTGAAATGAATAGATGAAGAAGTACAAAGAGCTAGTAAATACACAAAGAAATTTTCAACATTGCTGGTCATTAAAGAGATGCAAATTAACACAGTATGAGATTCTATCTTACCCCAGAAAGATTTCCCATCATCAATAAATCAAATAATATCAATTGCTGCCTTGGCAGTGAGCATAAAGGAAAATTTCTATATTGTTGATGCAAATGTACACTAATGAAATCACTATGGAAATAAGTATGGAAATTCCTCAAAAACTTAAACTTAGAAATGCCATTTAACTTATATTATAGATATCTTTTTGAAAGATCTAAAGGCAACATATTACAACAACACATGCATATGAATGTCTATAGCAGCATGGTTCATAATGGTTAAATCTTGGAAGCAGTGTATATGTCCTTCAACAGAGGAATGGAAAAAGAAAATGTGTTATCTACACCCAGTGGAGAACTATTCTTCCATACAGGAAAATAAATGCAAGTCATTTATAGAAGAATGAATTCACCTTGACACTATAACAGTAAATAAAATAAATCAGACACACAATTTAATATTGCACAGTTTCTCTTATATAACAACCCCAAATTATAAAGAGCACAGTTAAAGATGCATAGTAGGGAGGCAGACCTTTTGCAAATGGGAAGGCAATCAGAGATGGAGGGAGATGGAAAAGGGGAGAGAGAAAGGAGAAAAAAAAAGAATTAAAATGTGCTATGTGCATGTACTAGCTCCACACAAAGAATGTAAACATTATGCATGGCAAACAGAAGATAATGAGACTAGATCATAAAAAAGGCAGAATAAAAACAGAGGCATTCCTAATTTTAGCTAGAAGTGATAAAATACTTTATTGGAAAAGTAAAGAATTTATATACACTATTCTCTGTACATTTTGTGTATGATGATTATCTAAAATAAGATTTTTTTGTTATCACTGGTGAGTTTTTACTAATATTGCACAGATTTAAATTATATTTAAGGAATTATAAATATTTGGACACATAAATGTGTGTCCTTTCTGTAATATGTGCACCGTAGTGATTTCACAAGAATTATTGTTAATGAAATTTTAAAATTACCCAGAAAACCCAAACTTTTCAAAAGCTTTACTGCACAGCTTCTACATTTTCATTTATGTTAAGTATTTTGCAAGTTATTCCAAAGTCTAAATGTTTAAGCTATTTTGCAAGTCATGCTACAGTCTTACTGTTCATGCTAATGGCTGGAAGTTAATTGTGGAATGTCTGCTCCTTTGTCAGTTGGAGGTTGTGCTGGCTGACACTCTTCTTGCACAGCGAGACTGTGCTTCCAGGAGACAACTTCCACAATCTTTATCCTTGCTCTGATGGAGTGGGCATGTAAATCAAGTCTTTCTGTCTGTTTCACTTTCACATTGAGCTTTTAATTCATTGTGATAGATTTTGTCTTTCAAGTCATGCCAGAGCTACTGGAATTGATGTGCTTTTCATCTGTCACTCTCTTCACAGTGTTTGATTAAATTGGTTCTCCTGCTTTCAGGAAGAGAGGCTAAAAAGCCTAAGAGGCCATTTCTAACTCAAATGTGTAATTCAACATTTTTACTATCTGAATTCTAGTCATTAGCCCGGGTTTGGGTACAAAGGAATTGGTATAATCTGTAAATTTGTCCTCTAACACTCTTTGAAGACAAGAATTTTAAATGCATTGCCACAGTTTATTGTCACAGGAGTTTTACACAGATTAAGCAAATGCATTTTCTGAAAGAGATTTTGCATTTCATTATTTCTCTTTAAAACAAAACTGGATACCATATTAAAAATCAAGTAAATGTTAACATTCTTCAAGAAGGGAAGGTATAAAGAAAATCATTAATGTTAGGGTGCCATGTGTAGACAGTAGGATATACAGTAGTGCAGTTTTTGATAAGTAACTAGTATCTAGAAAACTGTAACCACTGTAGATGTAGTGATATTAAAATCATAAAATTTGGTGGTGTCATAAAAAAAATTTAACACTCCCACTTCTCCAGACTCCCATTTCTCCGAAACTTAATGCTGTACTATGTCCATATTTAACTGCAACACCTGAATCATATAGTTTAATTTTTCTTTAGTGATAAAAAAAGTGTCACTGGTCATGACACTGAAATGTCATTCCATTAACATAAAATATTTTAGTTCATTTCTGTTTGAACTAAATTGTTTGATATATATGTAATACTAATGCATCATATTTGACTAAAGTTTAGTAAGAATGATTTTGTGCATATTGCTTGAAATTTTCAATTTCTATTAAGGCTGGCAGTGGGTGTTCTAATTGCTACCTTATAAAGATCTGACAAGTTAAGAAGCATACAGATTAATAGCTTTAAATATAATAATACTGGAGAATACTCTTGATACCGGGATCCATCTATATTCACAATCGTTTGGTGCAAAAAAGCCGTGTACCTTTCCAGTTAACCAGATAGCTGAGCATTTTCAGATAAGTGTTTTTCTCAATCTTAGGGATTAGTAGTGAGAATCTGTGCTCCTAAGAGCTATTGAAGGAATAAATTATCAAAAAATTATGTACAAAAATATATATTGAGTGATAGGCTAGTATGTTTTATTACCCATTCTCTGGAAAAAATAAATTATCCTGTATACATGCACATTAATGTATTATAATTTTTTGGTATACAAGGTATGTAGCACCAATTTTTAAAATAATAAATATGTAATATTCTTATTATAAATTCCATATAGTTCAGCAAGTAAAAATGCTTTTATTGATTTTGCCTATCTGTAACCCAAATGGTGATAGTGTGTATGACATAGTGTACTTTGAACATAAAATTTGACTGATATTTTAATTTACGTTCTTCAGTGTCACAAAAGCAAAACAAGGAATATCTATGTTGGAACTTCAGTTCTACAATATGAATGTCTTATTTGATGTATCTTCTATTACTTTCTTGGTAGTAGAATCATATTTTCTCAAGTTTTGGCCTTTTCATAAGTAATAACTATAGCCCAACTATACTTTAATCTGCATTTAATATTTTATTCATTACTGTTTTGCATCTAAGTAATAAAAACAATAAGTGATTTTTATTTAAGTTTTTATATCTTTAATAGAAACACTCCTATTTGATTGAAAGCAGCCAAATTGACACTGACTAATGTTGACTTGTAAAGAGATGTGTGAAAGCACACTGGTATAAATTTTCATTACACAGATACGATAGCCATGTTTATCCTCAAATTAGTGTGGTATAGTAGGAAAATACTAAAATAAGCAGTTGTAGCCACTTTTGGATATACATTTTTTAAATACTATAAATTGTATATTTTCACAAGTTAATTTTTAATAATAACATTGTGCAATTGTTCACAAAAGTTCTGAAAATCTAACAGACATTGATATTTTCTCTCATATCTGGCAAATTATCTCCAGTGAATACGTATAACTAATTCATAGGAATGGTAACTGAGAAATTCCTGGAGAAGGGAGGTCTACAAAGCTACCGAGTTCAAACAAATTGGCTATAAACACAACCACATTCTCAGCACAGACAGGCACCTGTCGTATGCTACCAGTAGCAGGAGAGTAAGCACTCTCCTAATCCCAAACATATTTCACTCTCCAACCGTCCACAACAGCTAGAAGCCCAAGGTCAAATGGAGGAAGAATGGGGAACTCTCACCAGTAAAGGAAGGAAAGAAAAACCCATCAGAGTTCTCACCTGATACAGATTCGTCACTGCCAATGGGAGGGAGTTAACTTGTTAACTTTAAATTAAGTTAAACATTTTTATTATTACATGGGACTGAGTATATAAATTTCTAACACTGCAATGCATTTGGTCCTTGTATTAAGCATCGTTTTGCTGTTGGGATCAAATAGCTAACATACACAATTTAAATGAGGAAGCATTTTATTTGATTTACCACCTCAGGCATTCCATTGCATGATCCACTGGCTTCAGGAACATCGTGGAAGAAGGCAGCAGGGCAAGAGAAAGCGCCAGAGAAGTAGGGGCATGGGACTGGATACACGTCTCTAGGTGACAGCACATCAGCCTCTCAGTACAACCCCAAAATGTGCTCTATTCATGCTCTGGGGAACTCCAAAGTCAGACAAGGTGACAATGTTCCTCAACTGTCACATTTGTTGCAGTGAACTTAGTAATTTATATTTTCTAAGATATCTGAAGAATGATTGATTTTATAAACTTGAATTTTAAAAGAATAGATATAAGAAAGAAAAAATCACAAATAATATTTGTTTTGAGTATAACAGATTTAAGCATAATTTTGATTTTAGGTAAAAAATAAATTTTTGGTATTCTGAAATGAGCATGTTCCATATTAAAATTGTTTCTATGGTACTTCTATATAGATTAAAGGTAGAAAAGCAGACATTTCTTTTTTTCGAGGGAGTACAAATATTTGAAATATTTTGGCAACCTTTCTAACTTATACTGATTAATTTATTTAAAATGATAAAATCAAATAACTTGTGTCTATGTGTCTTAAAAGATAAGACTTATGGCAGGATAGAAAATGAAAAGTAATTGAGTCCAGAAACGTTTCAAGAAACATTTGAGATGAAGAAAAAAGTCCTCATACTTTCTAGAGTCATTACGTCTAATTAATCTAGGTAAACAATTTTTTAAGTTTTTGTTCTTTCATAGGTTGCATCTGGATATTATAATCAATGTTAAAGCTCAGTGCCAAATGTATCATCGAATGTCTGTGCATGCTTGAAAAATATACATAAAGGAATATAAATTAATTGAATAAATGAATAGAGGAAAACCATTTTAGGATCATCTCGCTCAATCATTTTTAATTCTACTATTCAGATATTTCTTAAAACTCTATAATTGTCAATATTTACATAGAATATGTTAGGCATATGTTCAAGAAAATTATATAACAATTTTTCTTCCTCTATAAAAATCTCAATAAAACTAACAAATGCCATATTTAACTATAATTATAAGATAATTATGTTTACAAGTTATTATAATCAATACATATGGGTACATTTGAAAAATGTTACTTCACTGGAATTTTCCTGGTTGTATTAGAAATTGTGTTTGTCCATTTGGGCTGCTATAACAAAATGTAATACATGAGGAACAGATAAACAGCAGAAGTGTACTTGTTAATGGATTTGGAGTTTGTGAAGTACAAATTACTGCAGAATAAATGTCCAATGAATGCTCAATCCTTGACTCAGAGTAAATTTTTCACTGAAGAACACATTAGTTATCTCTTGAGTTTCTGGTTTTTTTTTGTACCGGGGTTCAAACTCATGATCTTTCACTTGCCAGGCGGGCATTTGTGCAGCTGAGCTAAATTCCTGGCCCTCAGGTTTCTTTTATAAGAGTATTGATCTCAATTTTTTTATGCTTCTACCATCATAATCACCTCTCAAGTAGTTCATTGATAGCCTCATATTTGTTGCTAGTATTTTCACTTGTGAATTTTGGAAAGATTACTATTTAGTCAATTGAGATTTCCTCACATCTCAAAAGGCATTCTTAATCCATTTGTAGAAGACAATAGATTTCCATGAATGTATAAAATATTTGTATAAATAAATATCTGTTCAATTTGTGTGAAAAAGTATGTAGTTAAAGTAGTTAAATGTGTATGTACCATTAAGTGAATTAGAAATGATTTTTTAAAATCTGTATAAATATATACATACAAATAGCTCTTTATTCATATAAACAGCTCCATGTATTAGAAATATGATTTAGGTATATTTTTGTTCATGCTATAATATATTGTATTGCAAACACGATGTTCCAAAATTACCACCATGTTTTGAAGTTTGTGTCAATTAAACAAAAATATCAATACAAAAAACTGATATTATCACTCTAGGACACTCTAAATATTTGGTATATAATTTATCTGTTATATATAAATAACAGCAAGAATAGCAATTGTCGGCTATACAACCATTATTGTTAGTTTATGTGAGCTTCTAAAGCTTTCAAATTCACAAGAAGACTAAGACATTTAACTAGAAATAAAAAGTGTACAATAAACATTTAAATTGTATGCAATTTAGCATGTGTACCAGTTTAGAAGAATGTATTACTGTTAATGTTTACTATTTTCTTTCTGAGGCCTTTGAATTATTAATATAACAAATTATGAGCAATTTTTCACAACTAAGGACTTTATGAGCAATTTTTCACAACATTATGATTTCCTATGACAATTAGTATGTTTTCTTTCTTTACGTTTATTAAGGAATCATTATCAGTTCCAATCTTTTAGAAATTAGATATAAACTGAGAAATGTAGGGACATTGGAATTGTCCAGGTGATACTCACTTGCAAATTATTTCTATGGATTAATGTAGATGTTAACTTGAAGTTCACATTATAGCATTGGTTTTTAGTGTATGCCACATCATGAAAAAAAAAGCAAGGCAATATGACATTATTCTTAATATTTTAAAGATCATCAGTAATACACAAAAGTAGCTTATCATCACACTGCCTCAGATTTATGCTTAATTTTTTCTTATTTTTATTGACCTTTTGATTCACAGTTATATGCACATAGATAAAATTATAAAATAAGCAATATGCTCTAGAACTTTACATAATTTAATGGCGAGGAAATAATAAAATGGATATGAAATTGACCTAAAGAGGCAGACAGCAATTTGAGCCAAAATCCTGATTACTCAACTTTTCAAGAGTGTGGAATTGAATAATCCCTCACAATACTTTGCACTCCAATTTTTTCACCTGGAAAACTAATCGCTACATTTTAATTAATTACAGGATTATCTGGCAGAACCTAAGATTTCAATAACTGCTCTTCATATCCGACGGACACATTTTGCAGGATAGATTAATCACGTAACTCTAATGTGAACAGGATTTCCTTATAGTCGAAAAATGAAATTTTTCTTCCTTAAGCCTTAGAATATGCTTTGAATGATCTATTTTAAGGAAAGTGGAGAGTAACAAATTGTACATTTGGTAAATACATCTTTGACAGGTAACTTGATACTCTAGAAGGTGAAAAATTCAGTGTTGAAACAAAAAATGTTTACCTAGTTTTATACAATGTGAAAAAAAATAGTGCTATTTTAAAGGCCTCTACAACCATAAATAATTACTTTTATCTTACCAAGTAGATAACAAAAATGTGGTCCTGGATTAAAGAATTGTAAATGAAGAGTATATTTGTACATTTGTTTGTGTTATGTTTGTGATTTTACATTTTGGTGTTTGGGAGCCAGACATGAATATTAGGTGTTATAGGGAGTGGTGATTGACATAATTGATTAAACATAATTGATTAAACATGACATTTGAAAAATACCTAAAGGAATGCATTTTCTATAGGAGAAAAATCAAGTGTAGAAAATCTATAAAGATGGTAAATTATCAATGGGGCAGTAAAATGTGGATTCAGAACTTAGTCTGAGTGACAATTTCTTTAGACGTAGATATAGATTTCACTTAATGTTAACTTATTGTCACACTTAAAAATAATAAATTCACAAATTATTAATCATATTTTAAAAATATTAAAATGTAGCAGAAAGACCATTAAAAAGATTACAGAAAATCGATGTTGCACAGTTTTTGCCTTTATATGTCCAATTAGTTTCAAAGTTTTTACATAGGATCTGTAATACAAGACAATACTTAAGTAAATGACATTTACATGAAAATTTATGGTATATTACAAAGCTTTTTCTTCTCCAGCCATGACATTATGTTAAAAGCTAAAGTGTAGAAGTGTGGTGCTGGTACTAGAGATAAAAATGAATCATAGAATTGAAATTCTAGGGAATAAAGCACTAGATATTTTGCCTATTGATTTACCACAAAAGTATTTAGATCAAAAGATGCTGGAACAATTGAATATTTATAATCAAATGATTTGGACTATAGTTTAACACCATACATAAAATTTAACATAAAATTAGAACTTAATAAAAGAAATACATTTATAAAACTGTCAGAGGAAAAAACAGGTATAGATTTTTATGACTTTGAAAAAGGTAAGTGATTCTTTTCTGTGACAACTAAAGCATCACCTACAAAAGTAAAATAAGTATATTAATCTTCAACCAAATATACACTTCTTTATTTAAAAGGAAACAATTTTATTTGAAAGTATAAGTAAATAAAACCCATTTGAAAATGCACAGATAGCCTAAATAGATATTTCTCCAAGAAAGATTTTAAAAGGCCAATAAGCACATAAAAGGATGATAAACTTCATTAATAATCAGGAAAATGTACAGAAAAACAGTGAAACACTACTTCACAAACACAAGAATGGATAGAATTGAATAGACCTTTGTTATCTGATGTTGATGAGAATGTACTGATGACAATGTAAATGTTAGAACCACTGTTGAAGACAATTTGGCATGTTCTCAGCTAAAGGTAGAGCTAATACAAAACACAGTAACTTGACTCCTCGTTAAATACCTAATAAAAATAAAAATATATGCTATTCAAAAAATGTTGTACAGAATTTTTGCAGCGGTATTATTTGTAAATGGCTAAAAGAGTAACCAATCTAAATGTATTTTCATAGAAAAATGGATAAACAAGATCTGACATATCTATTCAATTAAATACTAAACTGTTGATCAAAGATATAAATAATATTTAGATAGCAGGTGGAATTTCAAGAGATCTGCTGCGTAGCATAGTGATCATCATTAGCAGTGATATATTGTAGTCTTAAAAATGTTAACAGAATGCCAAGTGGTATTATCATCAAAATTATAACTGTGCAAGGTAGTACATGTTAATTAGCTAGATTTACTCATTTCATAATGTTTGTGCTGATATCTAGATACATGTCAAAATACCATGACTCATGTAACAAACACATTTCTATCTGTCAGCATTTTAATGAAAAACACTGAAAATTTAGGGAAAAAAGGGAATAAAGTACTGATACATACTATGCCTCGTATGAACCACGAACATCACGCTGAGTGAAAGAAACTCATCACGAACGTTCACATGTTTTGATTCAATTCATTAAATGTTTTGGAATAAAGTGGAATACAAAATGGTGGAGATAAAACATAGATTAACAGTAACTTTGAGATGAACTTAGAAAGTCGTGGAAAATAGGGGGCTGATTAGCCTAAGGTTTTGAAGTTTATTTGAGAGGTAATGAAAAAGTTCCAAAATTGTGGTAATTGTTGCCTATAAATATAAGTATATTAAAAATATTAAATTGGGCATGTTAAGTGAATTGTACAAAATGTGAATCATACTTTGTTGGATACTCTAAAGCAGCTCTGAGCAGGATTTAAAATTAAATAATTGGCTTTCTGTGTTTATCTATGAGTCCGTCCTAGGCCTAGGCCTCTTGCCTGGTGATGGGAACTGAGACATAATAAGTGAACCTCTAAGAATCACTGGTCCTGGCTGAGGCCTGTAGGGGCCTGTGAAGCCAGAGATACCTCAAAGGGCAAGACAAAGTCACAGGTCACAAAGTCATCAGGCTCCAACCCCAATTAAGTAGATAGAGACTGCAGCATCAGGCATCTCACTCCTGCTGTCTCATTCCTACCATAATTGTCATCATGGAGATAAGACATTTCTCCTAAGTTGGCATAGTTTATTACTGGGAGAAGTCTGAAATGACCCCCAAGGTCCTGCTTATTTCCCCACGCTTTCCTTAGTATTCCCTCTCTTTGTTTGAAAATGTAAAAAATGTAGGTGGCCCAGAGAAGTTCCTTGTTTTAGCCCTCATGTTAGCCCCAAGATTCAAGGACTCTGCAGAGGGTTTTGATCTTCCGGGAAACCTAAAATCATACCACTTGTCTTGTTTATTTAATAAGCTTTTGCCATTCACTCATTTGAGAGATTGGGGATCTAGGCCAGACCCCAATAATACATCAAGTTATTTCAAAAGATAAAGGAAAAGTATGAATCTAATAATTTTAACTGTGTTTGCTCAAAAACACCACATAGCAAACTTGATTTAATTCTCTTGCATTTGTATCACACAGTGCCAGGAATATGGCATTATTTTTAGAGTTTCATCTTCAGCTCTCTAAAAATATCTAATTTCCATCAACTCTTGTGAAGTGTGACAGTGCTTTACCATGATATATTTTGATCAAAAAAAAAAACACTATGATGTGATTTTTTTTTAAATCTAGTAGAAATAGTTAAAAAGTAAGATATTATGAGAACTCCAAAATGTCAGGATAGTGAATTCCCTAAAAGCGTGAATTTTAGGATTAAGTTCTGGCCACTTGTTATTTGACCTTGAACAAGCTTCTTAAACTCTTTGGATATAATTTTCTATATTTTTAAACAAAAGGTAATATAACCAACTATCAAGATAAGTAATAAATTAATACATGTAAAGCACTTCTAAAAGGTTCTACTAAGTAGCAAACAATTAGTAAGAATTGTCCATTAGTAAGTTAACTATCTAAAGGAAAAAACAAAGTTAATCTTTGGTTTTATAAGAAATTTTTCTTACAGGAAGAAATTAAAACCTCCTGATGTTTTCCCAAAAGTTATCTTCACCTATCTACAAAGAAAAATAAACCACTAATTTGCTGACTTCTAGTTTTTGTACTTACCTATTTATTATGCTTAAAAAAATATGAGATTTACCCTCTGAGTGGAAATTGATGTATATATTACACTATTGGTAACTACAGGAACAATGCTTCACAGAAAATCTCTCAAACTTTTCCATCTTGCATGACTGAAACTCTGTACCGACTGATCCACAGTTCCTCCATGCATCTTCCTCTGAGCCCTTGGCAAACATCTGTTGTCTTTATACAGTCTTTTGGGACTCTAGGTTAGCTTCATTTCTGTCAACTCTTGTCAATAGAAATGTGACCCTACCATGGTGTTACTGGAACTAAGCGAATACTTACATGGTTGCTACATCCAACTTTTAAGTATATTGAAAATACGAAGTTTGAAAAATTCTAAGTATCCATGTTAATAAGTTGATTTATATATGAAAACGCAAGGAGTCAAGATAAGCAATGTGATTTCAAAGCAAACAAGACTCCAAGAATGGTAGAATATCTTGTCAGGCTGCTGTGTTTTGAACTAGGCAGTCTGAAACTAGAATCCTTGTAAGTCACAACACACCAATCTTCTCCACTGTTGTGTAAGTTATTAATCTTCTGTAAGTTTCAGTAAAATCTTAGAATGTTGTTAAAGACTACATAACATAATTAGACTATAAAGAAGAGACCATATCCAAATATTCATTTTCCTCAGTCACTTGACTCCAAAGATTGTGCCCTGGTTCTTTCTGAATGTAAGGCTCAGTCCCACTTCACGACACTTTTTTCAGGTCTTTTTCTGCCTGGAATGCTCTTTTGTAATATATCTGCATGACTAATTCCCTCATATCTTTATGTCCAACGGTCTTACTCAAAGTCCAAAGTCTGAGTAATAGCCAGCTTGCCAATATGGTTTGATAATACATTTCCCTATTATTTGCAAAGTGCTAATAGCTCCTTATGTAATATTTTCTCATATCACTGATCATTTTTAAATAAGTAATGCAATCATTTAGCTTCATTTGAATGTCAATTAAACTGGCATAATTAGTGGGACAGATGTTTCTGTGTAAGCTTCTAAAAATATAGTGTTTGGGCTAATTCTTGAGTGACAGTTTTACATGTATGGAAGAGACAAAGGTTTAAGCATTTTAGTTTGCAAAAACAGTACATCTAGAGAAAGGGGAACAAGTTCCATTTTGTCAGAAATTGAAAGCAATATTGATATATCGTGGAAATAAGTCATGAAAGTAATTTTATAACCTAATATAGAAATTAATTTGGCACATCATTTTTAAAATGCCCCATTATTTAATATACTTTAAGGTAATACCATTTCAACAACAAATTCTAGGAGTAAAAAATACCTCAAAAATCCACAAAATATCATTTTCTGTATTCAACTATTTTCTATAGACCAGTATTTATGTCATTATTTATTCATCTCATTTAAGCATTTGTAATGGAAAAGATGGGACCTGTTTAACCTTCTTAAAGTTCTTGAATTGTCATTGTTTAGGTAAACTACAGCAGAACATATAAGCTTGGCTATTTAGAGGGCAGTGCAAAAGATGATGGTTGTACAATTAAGTTTGTGGTGATAAACTGGAGAACACATTCCTCATTTGAAAGGTACTAGCTACAAAGTGTTCCAGCTAGCTATTTACAAGCACTTTGTGCAAAATTTCTACTTTATATTATATAAACTATGATATGTGAACTATTTGTATAAAATATTTTGATATTTACTTTTGGAAAACTCATTATTTGAGAGACACATTTGGCCTCTGGGTTGCTAATTGCCATCCTTAATGTATGCAAAAATATGCTTGCCATTTAGTGTCTTGTCATTAAATCATGCAAGGTCACAGATGTTGCAGTTATTTGTCACAGTGATGTTATCTTATCATAGAATTTCTTGATTCAATCACATACTTAAATGAGTGTCTCACCTTACTGATGCAACATGCACACACATATACATACACATAGACACATGTGGGGTGTGAAGATGAACCTCTAAGTATTTTCGTGTTAGGACCATTTTATCATGTATTGTTTCATAATGGACAGACTCATAAATTCAGTTTGTTTTTGGTAAAGAATATAGAGTGTTCTTATCCTGTAATATCTTTATACTTTAATGCATAATGTTAACTGTTACATATACTCTTATTGGAGTTTTTATCACAAGAATATCTATTTTTATCAGCAGTTTTTCTTTTTCTATAAAGATAGCTATGTTAGCAATGGTAATATTGAAATAATTCAAAACATGGTTATAATGTATGACTACATAGTTTTAAAATCATTTTTCAAGACAAAACTTCTTTTTTTACCATGTTCCTCCACCCCATTAACAGCAGACAAGTAAGGGTAGCCAGATATCCCAAGATATATGTTGATGAGAATAGCTTGGAGGAAATGCACTTTAGAACAATTCTTTTCCAAGTATGCAGTAGCCTAGACAATCTTACTAGCACAAAACCCATTCCCCTGAGTCAAATAATAGTCATATGACATGCAAAATGCAATTATCCTCAGCAGGATAGTAGATAATTGGGATATGCATAGAGATATATTTTTATGACTTTCTCTGCTATTTATAGTCTTTTTATATTTGCTCTGAGTCACAATACCTCACAGAATCTCATTTTAACACTCAGAATAGCTGTCCACAAGGTGTTTCTGTGCTCCAATTTGAGAACTTATCAGGTGAACCAAAGACTATAAAAATAAAATAGAATGTAGAACTCTATCCCTCCCTTGACAACTAAAAATATACCTTATAGTGTATATCCAACCACTTATAAAAATATGTTTTTCTCAAAGGAAAAAATTACAAGGTAATTTAAAATATCCTGAAAGAGTCATCTGGCTCCAGATCAGACATATGGAGATATTTTAAATTATTTCTATCTTCACAACAAGAACTATTGGGACAAACGAATAATCAGTGGCTTTTTTTCTTTTTTTGACCCCACTAGTGAACTCAGGTTGAAGAACAAACCATCAAACAAAGTCTGTAAAATCAAGAAATGTCAGGGCTGGGGATTTAGCTCAGTGGCTTAACTGCCTGCCTGGCAAGCACAAGGTCGTGAGTTCGATCCCCAGTCCAAAAAAAGAAAAAAAAATGGGCTGGGGATTTAGCTCAGTGGCTTAAGCGCCTGCCCTGCAAGCACAAAGTTGTGAGTTCAATCCCCAGTACCACAAAAAAAAAAAAAAGAAAAAAAAAGAAATGTCAGATATTGACAGTTGAGATCTGGTTATTTGCAGCAGAAACTTCTGGAATTATAAACCAGTAGACCTCTTGGGTTGCTAGGCTCTGAGTTTGGACAAGTATGGGAATGAAACTCTCCTGGCATGATACAGATTTATTGCCTTTGGTCAACACTTTTTATGGTGTTCCTACTAGGATCCCTAAACTGTCAGAGGCCGGGGATATAGCTCTGTGGCACAGCGCCTGCCTAGCAAATGCAAGGTCCTGAGTTTCATTCCCAATATAAAAAAAAAAAAAAAAAAATATAGCAGCGATTCTAAGCTGTCACAATCCAAGGAAGATCTCCAACATTTCTGGCTGGTGGAAGAGTAGCCATTGTGAAACTCAGACATGAACTTCTCCACAGCACATACCACCTTTCTACACCTTAGTCAGAAAGCTCCTTTTCAGCAAGGAAAGAGGGGTTACACCTGCTCCAGACTAACATGCAAGAGGTGAGCCAATTCAGCAAGGGGCTGGGATTCTAAGAAACACTAGGAAAACTTCAGTCAGGGGTCAGAATTCTGATGCTCTCCTTCACACTGCTAAGCATCATGCCAACACAGCGCCGGTGTGTAACAGGGCTACGTAAATGGAAACAGGAACTCTGAGGAGGAGTGTGTAGGGAGTGGCTAGATGGCAAGCAGGGCTAGGTGCTGCGGTGCACATTGTTACCCCAGGCACCAGGAGCTTGAAGCAGAGGGACTGAAACCTACGAACCTAGGAACATAGGAAGCAGCCTAGGAAGACCCTATCCTATTAAATGGGCAAATGACACTTCTCCAAAGAAGTACAAATGGAAAGGGAAAATAAAAATGATAGAAATGTGATATGTGTATATGCACTAATTCCTCAAAGTAGATGTAATTATTATAGATTAATACTGTGTTAATAAAATTTAAAAATAAGAGAAAAAACTACCAACAGAGATATTTTTAAAATGTTCAATATCTTTAGCTATTTAGCAAATCAATTCAAAATGACATTAAGATTCCATTCCACTTCAATCAGAAAGGCTATCATCAAGAAAACAGAAATCAATAAATGCTGGTAAAGACATACAGAACAATGTATCTTTTTAACTGTTTGTGGAAATGTAAATTAGTACAGATACTATTTGATTCATGTAAGGCCCTTTCAGGTATATCCACAAAAGAATTAAAATTAATATATTATAGAAAAACCTGGATACTTATGTTTTTGTGGCATAATTAAAAGCTATGGGAAATGCCTAGTTGTTACATAGATAAAGAAAATACAACATATGCACAACTGAATTTATTTAGCCATATAGAATAAACATGTATTTTGCAGGAAAATGAATGGAACTGGAGATCATGTTGGGTGACACACACCAGACTCGTATTTTCTCTGCATGTGAAATCTGGAGAGGGAAAGAAGAGAGAGGAGAGACACAGAGGAGAGAGAAAGAGAGAGACAAAAAGAGAGACAGAGACAGAGAAAGAGAGAGAGAGAGAGGAGAGATGAAATGATGGCAGGTAATAATGGGAGTTTAAAAATTATCAAGTATTTGGGGCTGGGGATTTAGCTCAGTGGCATAAGCGCCTGCCTGGCAAGCATGAGGTCATGAGTTCAATGCCCAGTATATATAAAAAAAAAATTATCAAGTATGTTATATGCACTTATGAGAATACCAAAATGAACTTGGTTATTCTATATAACTTATGTGCTCTAATAAAATAAAAAAGATACATTTTTAAAAATTAAAAAAGGTTAGGGATGTTGCTCCAGTGGTGGAGTGCTTGCCAAACACCAGGTGCAGCCCTAGCACCATACAAGTGCACACGGGGACACAAACACATGCACACACACCAAAAAGGGGAACCAAAGTAAGTGGAGAAATTAGAAGCTTCTGATGCCAGTATCTACAGCAAATATTAAAAAGCTAAGATCTTACACTTGAATTTATTTTAATTTCTTACAGAAAAATTCATGCAAGTGCTTTGATTTCTAGTATATGATCCAAGATACCATGCATTCAAAAACAGTGAAAGGTATACCGCAAGATAAAAAAGCTGAAAATCTTTATTCTTTTGAATATTTATTTGAATTATTTGTAAATTTTATGCCATTGACAATCCTCAAATCTTGGCCAAGTGGATCTATACTTACATGGCACTGTGGTGTAAACACCAGGCGATGATTGTCCTTGTCAGAGCATTGCCCGATGAGGGGAAGTAGGGCAATCATGCCCCCATTGTAAGGAGAAGAGTATATATGGAAGAGAGGGATATTGATATAACCTTTATATGGATTAAAAAGAAATTTAAAAGTATTTTTAAAGTGCTGGGAGGGTGTATAGAGCAAAAAGAGTAATCACATCAAAACAGTTACTTTTAAAGCAATTACCCAGTATTGCATATGTTCTGTTTCATCACAATAATTTGTGAGTAATTGAGATATTTGTTTAGATCACTATTGTGTACTTTGCTGTCTTCTGTGTTTCCTATGAAATGAATCACTTCACTTAAATTTATACCTTTTATTGATTTTCAAAGATGAAAGAAAGAAAAAATGAACCAGGAGATGTAGCTCAGCCATAGAGGATCTGCCTAGGCTGCTTGAAGCCTCCTGTTTAACAAAAGAAAAAAGTAAATAAAAATTGAGACTTTCATCTATGTTTACTGACTGTGTATCTATGATGATATGGCATGCTACCTATGAGGAACAAATTGGGACATATTGTTTTGAGTATGTTTTTATGAGAAAATTATCTAACATCTTAAATTCATGTCACATAATGTATCTTCACTTGTAACAGTATTACACACATCTATTTTACTTCATTTCACTATACCCAAAACTTGAGTTGTGAAATTTGTACATAAAACTCCACAGATGGAGTCTTTAAATTTCATCCAACAAACAATCCATGGCAACTGCTGAAGAATTTAACACACTGAACAGATTTGATTTCAGTTTCAGTAAAGCTATTCCCCAGTGAAAGAGATTTTTAAATTTTCTGTTTTATTTATTGCTGAGATTAACAATCTAATACTTTGAGTAATTATTTTGAAGAAAAATTCTTTTATGATTGCCTAAAAATTTATACAATATATATTTATTACTGTATATTGTGCTCAAGTAAAGAAAGAAATTACTTAAAAGCTTGCTGCAAAATTTTAGAACACAGGCTCACTGCAGTAAATTAATGCTATCCCAAATGAAAAGAATTGCTTGACTTGGCAAAAATTAGTCATATTTGCATTAAATGTTTATGTCAGAAACTAAAAAGTGTATTTTGCATTGCTGTTCAGTGCCTCTGGATATTTTAATTGGATTTGTATATCTACTTCAAATTTTATGAATACATTTGCTGCCTAATAACATCATTGCACCAGTTGGCTTATTTTAATGTTACATAATTTTATCAAAGACAAAAAACAGGGATTGCCAGTGGTCATTTTAAATTACTAAAACTGTTGCTAAATTATTTTGTTCCTTATATGTGTAATGTATTTGGGAAAATTGGGTTTTCATCCGTTAGTACTCAATATATTGCATGTGCTAGATATAGGCCTCATTCTCTCATAATCAACTTTCAGTATTCTAGGAAGAATTACCTTTAGATTATAGAGATGCGCATATCTTTGCATACATAGAAAAGTAATTTAACAGACTAGCTAAAACAAGGAGTATTATGGAAGTTGTAAGTACACATTATTTTCAAGTTATTCATTGTTTATTTTTTAGTATTAGAGCAGGACACAAAAAGTTCTTTGAAAGATTTTTTTAATTAATCTCATTTTTCCTTTGATCAATGATTCCTTAAAATGCCCATCATTTGTATAGCTCATATTTTTCTTATTTCTTTCTATGATCAATACAGCCGGTATCAGAATGATGAAAATACTAAGACATTCAAAGTATTTCTTTCCCAGCCTTGCTTGACAGTGAATATCAAACTTCATCATTGATCAATTTTAAGAGAAGCAGCCTTTCTTTGTAACTAAAAGAAAATAAGCAAGTGTCAGAAATACAAAACAAGTAGAGGAAAAAGCAGTTTTTGCAAAAAAGCAAAAAAAAAAGTACACATTTGTTTTCTAGTCTCTCATCTTCCGCTGCTTAAATGTTAATTTATTTTCATGTAGTCAGTCCTAGAAAAGAGAAAAAATAGCACTGAACTTTAGTAGTAAAAACAGATTTTTGGCTTAGAAGAACAATTTTGCATGGTTTGTATATGCATGTGATTTATAAATACCAATGTGTGTGTATTTATGGGTGTGTCCAGGAATGTTCCATTGTCTTTTTTCCTGCCTTCTGCTGTGGAATGGGTTGACATTTTCAGGGTCACCAGGAATCACAAATTGCTGGCTTCTTTCTGATTCAAAAAATGAAAAATAACACAAGCAATGATTTTTTTGTGGCAAATGCATACATTTATCTTAATGACTCTTTTCCATATAAATACTATGAAAAAATATATAATCTTGGATCTTTCCAAAAAGAATTCCTTTATTTTTTTTATTTTTATAAGCAGCTATTAATGACCAACTGAGTGTTTAGCACTTCACAATTTTCTATTTTACTAGTATACTAAAATCAGTGATAAATTAACACAAAAGTATTTTTTTAATTTATAAAGTACACTAACAATAATTTTCTGTGCCAATAGATATTTATGGTGATGCTATATTAAAGAATATCCATTGTGAATTTTCAGTTTTCTTTTTAAAATTTTCCTGTATCTACTTAAATTTTCAGTGAATGCAATCATTCCACAATTAGGAAACTACTTAGCACAGCAGAAAATATGAAGAGAGCTCCAGATCATCTGCTTCCAAAATACATGTACACATAAAGGTAAAAAAAAAAAAAAACCATGCATGTCATTTTAAAACGTTCACACAAAAGAAAATATATAAGCATACTAGAAGTTCATTTATAACTGCATGACTTACAAAGTTGTGCTCACGTGCTGGGATTACAGATGCATGCCACCACGCCCAGCAGAGCACATACAGTTTAGTAGTCATTGTGATCAACCAGGTCATCCGCGAACTTGAAAGAATGTGATTTTCTGAGAAAAGCCTCTAAAAATTCCTTTATACTTACGTTTCAACTCTCATTAGGTTTTGCCATTGTAAAATGCAAATATTATCCTACTGACAAGCAATTTTTAACTTTTGAAAAGTTTTTCAGATTTAGCCTAATTCATAGGCATTGAGATGCAAGACTCAAATTTAGTGTTCGACCCTTCTCACATTTTCTTCAGAAAATCAAAAAGAGTGCACGAATAGGGAGCAATAACTGTTTTAAGAATATAAATCTTATACACATATTCTGTCATTTTAACTAATAAGATATGAGACCGATGATCACTCGTAACTATAAGGAAAGATCTCAAATGCTGTTCCTATGATCTAATTATTCTCAGTAAGAGGCGAGTTGTGCATGTGTGTGTGTGGGGCAGGTGTGTGCACACATGCACAAGTATGTGTGCAAATGAGGGGGTTACCAAAACGAAGGCCTGATAAGCATTTTCAGCCACATTATTTAGAGAATATCAAAAAATGACACCCGACTAACACTTGAAGTATTCATATGTATGTGCTAAAACCATGGTAAATAGGAAAAGAATGATGTGACAAAAGTGATTTGGAGAGCTATTACCATTTTCATTTACTTATGGTTTACAGGTAATGGCTGCATGGATCTAAATACAGAAAATTTTTTTATATTAAGAAATTTATATTTATATTAAGATATTTATATTAAGAAATACCTCCTAGATTTGTCTCATCTACCTATGTCTTCCTTTAAAGATAATCACGACATTTTTTCTCCAAATATGTACATGGCTAGAGAAACTTTTTTTAAGTTTCTTCTTTACTTTTTAAATTAATATATATTAACAGTTATTCATTACAATATGATGTATTTATACCTTGTTTTCACAGTTTGTATGGTTTGACACAATTTTGTATGTATATTTGCCTGTAAACACTATGTACTTATCCCTATGAGGGGAACAAAACCAACTTAATGGATGCATAAAGATATGCTAATTATTTATACTGTAATCAATGCCAGGCACTAAATTAATGTCATACATTATCTGTTATTGGTAGGTATATTGCTGTATTAATATGTGATTTTATTTTGGTCACACTGCTAAATTTCCATCCTCATTTGTTCCACAGTACATGGCAGTGACTATTTCCACAAATAAAAACAAAACACATTTTCAAGTTTTTTCACCCAGGTATATGGGTGAAAATCTTACTTCAATGTGGATTTCTCATATGTTATCTTACCGTAACAAAAAAGAAATACAAATTGTCATAAATACACAATTTTTCTTCTTAATTTCAATGATTACGTTTGCTTCTCAGTTTTAACTGTAACAGCTTTTTGAGATTATTAGTCACACACCAGCAACTGATAAGATGAGATTTTACCTCTATAGCTGTTAGAAGTACTGCAATCAAGGCCTGTGAAACATTTTTGCAAAAATTGCTAGATTTTTGCAAAAAATTTGCAAAATTTGTTATCTGCTAGAAGCAGATAAAAAATTAAATTTAAGTCGGGAAGAATTAAGTACTAATCTGAACATATATAAGCATTTAATTGAACTTTTCTAAAACTAGCATTTATTTTATTTTATAACTAAAATGTTTCTTATCGTCTCTCAATTGCTATAAAAAAGAAATAGCTCGGCAGTGTGCTCACCTTAAGAACATAAAAGTACAATCAGTCTCTTATACCCATGGATTCCATATCTGCAAAACCAATCAATCATGGACCAAAAATATTTAGAATAAATATCTGTCACAAACCCAAACAGACATTTTTCTTGTCATTATTCACTAAAAGTACAATATAACTACCACATAGTACTTATACTGTATTAGGTATTATAGATAATATAAATGTGCTTTAAAGTACATGAGAAGTGTGTGAAAATTATATGCAAATTCTATACCATTTCGTACATATGACTGGAACAGACAATAAGGATTGTGAAGCAACAGTCCTTTGCTTCAGATACTGAAGAATCACTATTATGGGGAAAAGTTTTGTTTGTTTACTGTCTTAGATTCTTTGTCCAGGCCACAAATTAAACTGACATAGGGCAAACTAACAATAAAGAAATACGTATAATTACAAAATCATATGTGAGAATCCCACAGAACTCATATGAAACTCAAAGAAGGACCAAAAGACTCAAGTTGTTGTAGATTCTTGTGCTACAGAAAACAATGGGGCTAGATCTACTAGGGATGGTAACGACAAATTGTTTGATGATAGAAGGAAGAAATGTGTAAGTGAATGAAGATTTCCTGGTTACGTAAATTTAATTTCACAGGTGATAAAATGTGTCTAAGAACAGATTTCTTCCTGGTACATGTTCCCCTACTGTTAAAAATTTCTATCGTAAATGTAAAATTCCTTTCCAAAAGCTGAGTTTTGTGCTTTATTTCAGATAATGGAAGAGAATATGAAGAAGGACCATTCCTGTGTTGGTTGATTTTCAATGTCCTGTAACTCAAAGTAATTGATGTATCCTGGTGGGATATTTGGGAGTGATATAGTCTTAACCTTTCAGTATTATTTTATCAAAATTATTTTTTATATAATTTACTGACAGTTATATCAAACGTAAAATGTTAGAAATTCTCTGGATAAAAGATCCAGTTCACGAGTGTAACTGCATCTCTTAAATGTGATTCTCTCATCTAAAGAATGGCAGGTTGTAATACTGACTTTTTGTGATGAAATTGTGTGCTTGGTTTATGTAGAATACAGATAATCAAGATATTTCACTATTATTGGTACTTGAGGACCTCTGCTTATTTTTCTTACAAAAACAAACGAATAACACTTGAGATCCCAGTCATATACATGATATAACTGGATTTTCTTACGTAGTACAAGGCCTTGCTTTGAAAACCAACAGACACAGTTTTGAAATAATGATGAAATGTGATGTGAACATATCTACATCCTAAGTGGGTGTTCTTAGAAATACAGCACAGGTATTTTTTCTTATTTGATTATGTCTGAGTTGTAGAAAGGGAAAGTGCATAGCTACATTTCTCCAGCTTCTAAAGAGCTTGAGGAGTTTGGGGAACACTGCTCTGGACCCCTGCTGCAAAGCATATGCACAGCAGGACGGTTTTGGTGTTGTGTTTCTTCACTAGCCTTCTGATCTTTTCCCAAAGTTTACCTCTGAGATGGCTTATCCTCTGAGAACAAATCCTCAAGGCCTGTACTTTCTCAGTGCCTAGTACTGTATTTTATAATCTGATTTTCTTAAATTTCCCAAAATTCCCCGGGCCATTTACATTACACTGCCAAAATCACTCTGAGAAGACATTTGTAAATATTTTTCTTTCTCTTTCTTCTTCTTTTCCTTCCTTCTTTTCTTCTTTTTTTTCTTCCTTCCTTCCTCCCTTCCTTCTCCTCTCTCTCCCTTTATCTACTGACATTGTAACTATTTAGGAGATAATTCGGAAATTACTGATTTCTTTATCTAGTAATTATAATCTCAGCATTACCATTCCTTTCACAAATTTAGTTAAAAGAATATTTAAAAGGAGGCAAATGTTTCTCATAGCACTGTGGGAAGAAACAGTGGGGTACTGCACTCCCACTTCTCAAGGTGTTTGCAGGATTTTGCTAAAGGATGATGCCCTTCCTCACAAAGGGCACATCAGAAAGAAAAAAAAAAACATAGTGAATTCATTTAAACAAGTTCTACAAAACCTGGGAAATTTCAGAATTGAAAATCTAAACACCCAGAGGAAACTACATTGACTGTTAGGTCCAGTGAAGAATTTATTGTTCTACAAAAGTTTGATTAGACAGAAAAAAAAATATGACCTATTGGTAACAAACTGAGGGAAATTGGCAAGTCAATAGACTATTACTTCAATCTTTCTCATGTGAGAAACTTGCATGTTTTGCCTGTTATTCATCTTCCGCTTAACGTTTGTCATCCATTTTAATTCATGACATTGAGGACTATCTTAACTTTTCCCACTGACAGAAGATGGGCTGGGGTCAAACTTCTAAAAGTATACTTAACCCATTTGCGAGCCCTCTGTCTTTCAAGAGCTAATCTTTTTCCCCACTCCCCAATTCCTTTTTTCCAATAAATTTTCCCCTTCTTGGAACATTTAAAAAGATAAAAATAAAGTCATGTAGTTGAAAGGTTTCTGCCCTGGTATGAATTGCTGAATATTATGGTGGTGGTCTAACATGGCAAAAGACCAAAGCAAAAATGACACTTAGCCTGAAGACCACTTCCTTCTCCTTCCCCCTCAGCCCTGACTACAACTTCCTCTTTCCTTTCCTGTAGCGTGAAGAAAATTCCAATCAATTCTTCACACGTCATCAATGATGGTATAAACCCCGCCTCTGGCCAGAGGTCATATAAACCTGCCTGGTTCTTTTCTGGTCAGAGGAGAAGCCCAGTCCTAAGAGTTGTGCACTCCTCTCCATGTCCTCACTAAAGGCTTCTTTTCCTTTCCTTTTGCCTCTCCATTACACCAGAAAGCCCTAACAGTAATGATAAACAGTGATATGTAGATGCCTTGGTGTCTTTCAATATTGCTATGAGACTTCTTGACTTAAAATTCCAATTTTTTATAAAATTATAAATCTAATGTTTAGCCATGAGAGATTTTTTATGTGCTTAATATTTTTGTTATCTTATACTGTAAACTTCTTAGTCTTTCATACTAAAGTAGCCATTATCTCAGCTACCTCAGTTGAGGTTGCTTCTCTCTACTCACTTGCTGCATGCGTTAACATCAGGCGCTCAGTGGACGATTCTAAATAAGAGGGTACATACACTCACTGGTCTCTACTATTCTTATCCTGCAGCAAGGTAACCAGATTGTTTTCATGTCCTAATGCTGTAGTCAGGTCTTAAACAATAAGACCATATCTTTCCTGACTTCTCCATTGAGCTTTCTTCATAGTATCCTATTTAAGGAAGTCACTTTTTTTTATTTAGTGGTATTAAATTATTATAATGAACATTTTGGTAACATATCAATTTAAAATGTTGCTTTCTTATTTTGAAAAGCAAAGACAGTATATAGAAATGGTTGATTATGGATCAAATTGCTATTATTGGTAGCAGATTCTTATATACAGGTATTTTGTAGAAAGTCTGTTTTGCTATACAGGTGTTGGGGACATGGCCAAACTCCCCAGTCTCCCAAAGAAGTATAGGGCAAAGGCTTAAATAAATGAGACAAGTGCTATGATTTTAGGGCATCAGGAGGATCAATACCCTCTAGCAGAGTTTGAGATTCTGGGTGTTGAGACAAGGAATGCCTCTGGGTGGCCCATATTTATTTTGTTTTCAAACAAGGCAGAGGTTAGAATAGATAATGCAGGAAACTAAGCAGGACCTTGGTAATGGCACAAGGACTTTCCCAAATAACAGATTGTGTTAATTTAGGAGAACTATCATATGTTAATTTAGGACAAAGTTTCTAGGCTGATTTTCTCTACAGGAGTGAAATGCTTGCAGCTACAATCTCTATCTTATTAATTGGGGTTAGAGCCAGGTGTCCTCAGCTGTGGCCTTATCTTGCCCTTTGAAATGTCTCTTTGTTCTCAGGATGGTCATGCCTCAGTCATACCACAACCCTGCATGTGTGTTCAATTTCCTGCTTCAATGGTTCCTAATATGCAGGTATACCCATTTTAGGTCATGAAACAATTGCTAGATCCTGATTTTAAAAGGTAACTTTGTTCTGGGTCATGCCAAAACCTTTTCACATATTTTCAAACAGAATTTACAATAAAAGAAAATCTTTAAAAATACATGGATGTGGTAAGAGGAAACTGGTGACAAGACTATTAGTGTCTGTTCACTTCCTTAGGAAAGAAGATGAAAGAGAACTATCATGTCAAGATATATCATGTTTACTCAGAAAATAGAGAGCTACTTTTGCTTGTGAAATGTTTTCCATTTAATTGATTTTAAGAACTCTTCAGAAACAAAATAATTTGATTTAATTGCTGCATGAATTTTCATGAATAAAAGTCCAATTGAAGTTTATCATCATACTTTTGTTAAATGATTACTTTCACAAGGAAAAATTAAAATGATTGCTCATGGAATATAATCCAACCTTGCACAGAAAGAGCCTGAATCAAGAAGATTGGAAAGTTTATGGATAAGTATTTTATGTTATTTTATTTAAACATTAACATGCTCCTCAGTTTAATTTCCTGACACTAGTACTTTTAAAGCCTTATTTTAAATCATGTGCTTTATATTTTAATAATGTAACTTTACCAAGAGAAGCTGAATTATATAAAATATTATAAAGTATGACATGAATTAAATGTTTAATTAAAATCAATTAACTAGAGGTTTATATAAAATTTACTGAACACTTAAAAATAATAATTGGTAGCAGGTCATAAGAAGTACATACCTTTAATCTTTATACTGTGAAGCTAAGGTGGGAGGATGCTAAGACTGAGCTCTGAAATGGCAACTTAGTAATGTAAAACATCTCAAAATTTAAAAAAATCAAAAGTATGGGAGATTAGCTATGTGAAAAGTTCAATCTCGGTATCAAATAATTTCAAAAATGATTATTGTTTATATGGGTTTTGAGGAAATTAAACTTCAAAAATTATTTGAAAAGTCAATTCAATTTGGGAAACTTTCCCAACTCATTTTGGCATCATGCTTATGTGCTATTTCCAAATTCTATTAACAATTAATGTATTAACATTTATATTAGTTTCCCATTGCTAGCACAAAATACCTGTCACTTCCTACTTAAATAAAGAAATAGTGAGCTTGGCTCACAGTTTCAAAGGTTTGGTCCACAGCCCGGTGATCCCAAGAGTGGACTATCATGTTGGAGGACAAGGGAGAACAAAGATGGAGCAGCTAAAAAGCAAAGCACAGGGGAACCCACAGGTGCAATGATGTAGAACAAAAGTGAAAAGAATTCCTTATGTTCTCTAGCATTAGGAACAGAGCGGAGTTAGTCAATTATGCATATAAATATCTATGAATGAAGTAGAATCTCACTAACAAAGGTTGCCTGCTTTGAATTTTTCTCAGCTGATTATTGCTTTAGCATCCCTATGTTGGGCAGCAAAGGTAACCAGTAACCTACCCTGGGGCCAAAAAATACTAAATATAAATGCTATTATGTGATGTGGATAATAAAATTCCAGGTCAGTTTACTGCAGAAGCTAAGGCATTAATTATGCTGAACACATTTTTGTCTATATATGTTGTCAGAATTTATGGAATAGTGAGAAATTTAATCATCTTTACTTCAGTAAATAATCTAAATCTCTCTCAGTTTGAGACCAAGGTAATCAAACATTCTATGGTGGTTAGAGTTTTCCTAATGGCTTTGGAATCCACACAGGGAATTGGCGGAACACACTTCTAGGTGTGTTTGTGTAGGTCAATGTTGGTCTTGTGTCTATGTCTAGTGTTTCGCCCTTCCTTATTGCTCCTGTTACTCTGCTCTGCTTCTCAGCTGGCATAAATTAAGCAACGTTTGCCCCGACAGGCATTTCCAGCATGGTTTCTGCTTTGGAACCTGCCAGCTGTAGATTTCATCTCCTAAAAATGCTTAGCATATGAGTGAAACTAAACCTTTCTTCTTTTAAATTGTGTGGGTTAGGCATTATGTCTAGCAATGGGAAAGTGGACTAACACATAAAAGCAAGAGCAATACAATGGGCTCATTCATATGAGTAATATCTGAATTTTCATTAAATAATCTTTGGAGATGGATTGTGGGAAGAGATTAAAAAGGTTTAAAAATGCATACTAAAGCCCTAGAACATTATACACAGAGTTTAATGGATGATTTTGTTCAGAACTTAGATGATCAAAATGCAGATAAGAATATAGAAAGTAAAGAGGACAGGCTGAGGTTGCAGTTGATTACAAGGACTCCATTAGCAGTTGCGCTAGAGATTGTGCATGTAAACTCTGGCAGAAAGTTTTCTACATTTTGTCTATGCAGTAAGACTTTGAATAAGGCTAAGAAAAAAGGCATTAGACTAATTTATATAGTGGAGAAAATTTCAAAACATCCCAGTATTCAGGATTAATTACTTCCAGTTGCTTTTTGACAGATTAATGAAAGAATTAGGGGGCGGGGGAGTCAATGAAGAGATTTTTAAGAAGCTTAAAATTTGGCCTACAAGAAATTATATGTCAAACTGGAGCCAAAGGGGCTATTGCAGCTGCAAAGAGTAGTATCATTAAAAAAGACATCGAATATGTTTTATAGGGACAAGAAAAGATACCTAGAGAAGATATCTAAACAATCAGCATAACCCATCCATTTTAATCTCAAGGATGGAAAAATGTAAACATTATTAAAAGAGTCCTGGGCCCTCTGCTTGAGAAAGGACTCAAAAAGGATTGATACCTTGTTGAGTCACCTGAGCAGTCAGAGGCTGCTACTTCCATTGTCCAAGGGGACTCGGCTTCTTCAATCCTGACAGGACACTTTGGCATCATCCATGTTTCTGATTCTAATAGCATGAAATATGTAAGAGCTGTAGCATTAGAGGTGGTCCCATCCCAATCAAAGGAAGACCAGACAAAGCCAGACAGGTAATCCTTCAAACAGCAGTGCATAAAACTGGAAATGAAACTGAAGACGCCATAGAGAACTTAGGAATTCCAGACCATGGAATATCTGTGGAGGGAAATTGCAGGACAAGAATGCAGTGAGACCAAAAGTGTGATGGTCTGCAGCAAGGTATTAAGGGTGGGGATATCCACATCAATTTACATTTTGTAAATGTAAATTCACATCAAGTCGCATTTTACAACCACATGCTCTGAATTCAGGATATGCAGCCACTAGACTCAATGTTTTCTCTGCTACATTTCTGTTTTGCTTTGATGTCATGCTTTTTTATCTCTCTGTTGCTCCTTTTTGCCATGGCAGTTTGGAATTATGTAACTTTTTATGTTCACAAATATTCGCAACTAAGACTTTTCTTTGTGTCTCAGTAGAGATTTTTGAAAAGTACTACAATTGTGAAGACTTGGGATGGGATTATTGCAACTGCTGTGTGTAAGACAATCATATTACTTTAAGTTAAATTATGAACTTGTTACTGTCCTTATTTTGAGATTAAGTATAGTTTAAACAGATGTGTTTGGGATGAAGATGATAGGAGTGAAATGTGGCAATTAGGGTGGAGTGTGAAAAAGATTGGTTTTGGGTTCCTCCTGGGGAGTTAGAGGAATACAACTCTAGGTGTAAATGCACAAATCCTTGAGAGATGCTCTTTGGATCTATGTCTCTTCCTCCGTCCCTTCCTCTGACACTGACTCTGACACCATTGCCCTGCTCTGCTTTCTGGCCTCTGTGAACTAAACATCTTTCTCCCACAATGTCCTTAGTGCTATGATGTTTGTAACTTGTGGTCTGATGATCATGGACCGAATCCCCTTAAAATATGAATCAAATTAAAACTTTCCTCATTTAAACTGTGTGTCAGGTATTGTGTATATCACAGAGAAAGCTAACACAAGATATTTCATTCCATTCCAAACTTAATTACCAATATCTATAATATTCATGTCACATATTACACATCACTAATCAATACACAGTTAATGGAAAGGTAAAAAGGGTTAAATATAAGGCCTACAGGGGAAGGTAGAGCACAAGGTTGATACACACACAAGAGAAAGTTTCTGCACAAGTACAGATCAAGATTTCACAGAGTAGAAGCTGGTGGCAGAGGTAGAGAGCCCTCAGGGATATCATCTATAGAAAAAGTTCAAGTTTGGGGCTGAATCTGGACCACAGTTTTGAAAGTGACAGGTTGCTGTGGGTCAGGCATGAATCAAAAGCCAAAGAAACTGCAATAAGTTAAATACTCTGGACAGAGAGACGGGGTTTCTCCACCTAGTGATTCTCTGGGACATGGTTCACAGTTAGTAGATGGCCAGATGAAGGCGTCAGTCATGCCAGTATTCCAGTTTGGGAGTACTTCTTTTATAAGTCTTAGGTGAGGTGGCTGTACCTGATATTTTCAAAAATACACTTTATTTTTAAAATTTTATTATATTAGTGCATGTTTGCAGTACATGAAGTTTATATTCATTTTAGGAAGTAAGTACATGTACATTATATATCTTGATTCTTTTTTAATTTCCCTCACATGCCCACCAACCTACCTCCTTCCATCCCTAAATCCCTTTTTGACAGTTTCATTATTATTGCCATTAATATTTTTAGGTAATATTTATGACACATAATATTTACTTGCTTTGCGGGTATTTGGTACATGGACATGACATATCTTAATCTTTTTACATCCCTTTTCCCTCCCCACTTCTCTTCACTAAGGCTCCTGGACTTCTTTCACTTCCAAAGGATGCATTTCCTGTTTTCTTCTCAGTTCTTTATTTTATTCTCTATTTATACTCTGCTTTAGTCAGAAGAGGACCAAGACAGCAAAACCAGTACCAAGGATCAAGAGCAAAGCAAGAGACATCAAAATACCTGACTTTAAGTTTTACTACGAAGCAACAGCAATAAAAATCATAATATTGGAATAAAAACAGATATTTGGGTAAATGGAAAACAATAGAGGATACTGAAAGATCCCCAGACACATTTAGCTATTTGATCTTTGACAAAGGGCTCAAAAATATACATTGGAGAAAAAAATAGCTCAGTTAAAAAACAGCACTGGGAAAGCTGGCTATCTATGTGGAGATTTAAATGAGATCCATATTTCTCACCAAAATGAATAAAAAATACAACCAGTAAAACAAAAACAGTCAACTTACTGGAAAATAAAATAGGTAAATTACTTGAAATCATAGACATAGGAAAGCACTTTCTAAATAGAACTTCAATTATACAATGAATAACAGTAAGAATCAATAAATGAAATTATATCAAATTAAAGTAGACAGAGTTAAGAAAATTCAACAGCACAGTTGGATACAAAATCAAAACTCAACAATTAATACCATTCCTGTACATAAACAACAAACTCACTGAAAAAGAAGTTATAGAAATAATACCTTTCACAACAGTATCCAAAAAAAAGTACTAAGGAATCAATCTAAAAAAGGATGTAAAATGTGTATATATTGAAAATTACATTACTCTGAAAAAGGAGATTGAAGAGAATATCAGGAAAAAGAAAGATATTCCATGCTTTTGGATAGCAAGAACCAACACTATAAAAATAATCATACTCGCAAAACTGTTATACAGATTTAAGCAATTCTGATAAAGATAACATTAGCACATCCAACAGACCTAGAGAGAATATTCTTTAAATTCATTTGGAACCAGAAGAGACCTAGAATATCCAAAGCAATTTTGAACATGACAGGCAAGTCAGGGAGGATGCAATCTCAGATTTGAAATTATGCTACAAGCTATTATGATAAAAATCAGCATGTAACTGGCAATAAAATAGACCTGAGGATCACTGGAACAGATTAAGAAATGCAGATACAACTCCAAAGACACTCAGCCACCTTGTCTTTGACAAAGGGCCAAACCATGTGCACTGGAAGACAGACTCTTTAATTAATGGTGCTGAAAAATTGGCTTCCCACATGCTGAAGACTAAAACTAGACACATGTCTATCATCATGGAGAAAACTAAAGTCAAAATGGGTCAGAGGTCTAAATATTGAGACAGAAGCAGAAACACTAAATATACTGGAAGACAATGTAGGTAGAAATCTTGAAGACATAGGAGTAGGCAAAGAGTTAATGAGCAAAATGCAGACAGAATGGGAAAAACTTTGCAGAATTAACAACTGAAAACTCATCTTATTAAAAAGCTTTTGCATATGAAAAGTAATCAGCAACAGAGTGAAAATAAAATTCACAGAACAGGAAAAAACTTAGCCAAATATCTCTGCCTTTCAGTCAGCTGATAATGGAATGAAACCTCCAGAAACTATGAGCTAAATAATTCTTTCCTTCCTTAATTTTGGATGTTGGGTATTTTGTTCCAGCAATGAGAAAAAAGTAACCAGGACAGAATTTGGTACCAGAGAAGTGGGGTCATTGCTGTGACTGTACCATGTGGCTCAAGAGCCTTTTGGAATGGCTTGTGGGAAGAGTTGGGAAAGGTTCAGTGTGTCACCTGAAAAAGTAGCATTGAAACACCTTGGGCTGTTCTCTGTGGGAGAGTCCTGTCAGAACTCAGAAGACCAGAAGGCTGACATAAATCCTGCTGATAAAGACTGGGCTTGGGAAGTTTATGCTAGGAAGAAGGAATTAATTGGTTGTTGGACTCCATGTGATGTGTGTTATAAGTTGTCAAAAAGTTTGCATAAATTTTGCTCCTTTCTCGGGACTTTTTCTGAGACTAAGTTTAGGGACAGTGGATTGATTAATCTGGCAGAAGAAATTGTAAGGCACTTGAATGTTGAGAATATGGCAGGGTTATTGTTGGGGACTTTTAGCCAGATTTACATTGCTAATCAAGAGCAAAGAGCCCAGCACGGTGATTTAAAAATGTGAATTTGACCAGAAATCAGACTCTAGTAAAGCTGTGGACTGCAAAGATAGAGCTGAGGAAATCTTGATTGATTGCTGAGAAGGAACGGAGAATAAAAATATGGCCCAAAGTCATCACAAAATAAACAGTAAGTCTCCAACCTTTGCAGCCTCGAAACTGCAAAAGTGACAGCTTTGCATTGAGGAGAAAGGCACAGAGGACCATGTTCCAGAATAGCAGCAGGATAGCAAATTTGTTCCTCAGTATTGGATTCAGGCTGCCCATTGATTCAGACTCTCAACCCATAGCCAGAAGAGAGGAAAGCCTAGCATTTGCTCCAACTGGGAGCAGACTTTGGTGTCATGCATATGGCACTGGTTTCAGGTGCATGTAGAATGTAAGAGTTATGGAGTTAAAAAGGCTTCCACCTCAATTTCAGAAGGCCTGGGAGGTGAGGCAGTGTGCCCCCAAGAAGGCAATGTGTGAAACTGTGAGTGTGAAGCCAAAGGTGCAGTAGAGACCCCAAGGTTTGGAAAAGCCAGGAATGTGGATCATCTAAGGAAGATGCAAGGAGAGAGCAAAATGAGCCTAACAGAGAAGCTATGGGAACTACAAGCACTGAAAGTGCCATAGGGGCAGAGTCACTCAAGTCTTTTGGAGCTCATGGTTTGCCACAGACTGCATCAGCTGCTGGATATGGAACTACAGGACTTAATGTGACCTGCTGGATTTTGGACTTGCTTTGGTCCCAATCCTTTATGTTCCCATTTGCAACTTTTGGAATGAAAATGTTTATCTTGTGCCATTGTATGTTGGAAGTGTTTAAATTTCTTTTCATTTGTACCAGGGCTTGCAGCTAAGAGTTTGTCTTAAATCTCAGAGGAGACTTGCAACTTGGACTTTTCAGCAGTGCTAAAACACTTAAGACTAGCAACTCTTACAGATAGACTAAATGCCTTTTGCATAAAGGGATGTACATGAGTCTTTCAAAGCCATGGACAAAATGTTATGGTTCTAATGTAATATAATGTCAATAGACTTTATACTTGTCCTCAGGGATTTTTAAACCTGTGCTATAATGTTCAAGTTGTGAAATGGTAAGAATAAGCATGTCTTGGTAGCCAGAAACTTGTTCAAAGAAATATGTCCGGTCGATGAGGGGTGGATTGTTATGATTGATACATTCTGCCAACTGGAGAAGTTTAGAAATTTAGAAGTTGAACTAAGGTGAACTAAGTAGGGAGCCAGGGTCCTTACTTTGTAAACATCTTCATCCTGTGCAAGACACGGATGAGAGTTTACAGATGCTGCACTGACCCTGGAGTGAGTGGTTGCCTGTGTACAATATAAGTGAGGAAAAAGTGTTTGCTTTTCTTCCCTTTTAACTGTTGCTTTTGCTGTTTTCTGCTGTCCATACGTATTGGCCCTGCACTGTGCCACCCTGACTTGAAGCCAACTGATTATGGACTGAAACCTCTATGAAATGTGAGCTAAACAAGCTTTTCCTTCTTTAATTTTGGGTGTTGGGCATTTTGTCTCAGCAACAAGAGAAAAGTAATCAAGACAATATATAAGACAGAAATCTATACTACTTACCTCTATTAGGTAATCAAAAAGAATGGTGTGTGCTTTCATTTTTGATCATTTTTATGCCTATATTTTGTAATATAAACAATTATTTTTGATGAGAACAATATGCAATGTATTAACCATTATTAACTTCTTACATAGTTTTGATATTCTATACCACCATTTTAATTTTTTTTCATTTTCATAAAAAATAAAATAAAGTATCTTCATAACAAAAGAAACAATCATAGTGAAAAGGAAATCTATATAGTGGAAAAAATACTTTGCCAGTTGTTCCTCAGAGAGGGGACTAATATCTGAAATATATAAAGAACTAAAAAAAATCAGACCATTAAAAATAAAAAAGCCAATCAAAAAATGTTCAAGTGAAATAAGTAGATACTTCTCAAATGAAGAAGTACAAATCACCAACAAACATTTGAAAATATGTTCCACGTTTCTGACAATTAGAGAAACTCAAAATAAAACATTTTATCTAACACCAAAGAACGCATCTGTCATCAAGAAACCCTATAATGACAAACACTGGTGTGGCTGGAGAGCAAAAGGAACTGTCCCACATCATGGGTTTGAATGTGAACTTAAACACCCACTATCAGCTGGGGATTTAGCTCACCAGCATAAGCACCTGTCTGGCAAGCACAAGGTCATGAGTTCAGTCTGAAGCACTGAAAAAAAAAAAAAAAAAAAAAGCACCCACTATGGAAATCAGCATTGAAATTTCCCAGAGATCTAAAATTAATAATTTGGTTTGACCTGGTTGTTTGACCCACATACCTATATATATTCCCAAAAGAGTTACAAACATTGTATTACAGTGATACCTGCACATCAATGTTTACAGTAGCATAATTAATAGCTTGTTTCTGGAAGCAGCCTGTTCATCAACAAATGAATAGAGGAAGAAAATTTTGCAGCTATACATAATGGACTATAAACAGGATAAATTTAACACACTTGTAGGGGAATGGATACACTGGAAAATATAATGTTAAATGAAATAAAGAAAAATACAAGCTTGGCAACATATATTTCAAAACATAGATTTCCAATGTCATTCTTCCACATCAGCTTATGAACTCCCCTTAGTGATGCTGCCTGCTGCCACAGAGTCCTCTAAACAACTTATGGGTATGAGATGAACTCACGCTTGCAGCTATATTGATTTCCAAGGTCAGTATCACAATCACATCTGAGAATATAGCCTGTTAGGTAACACTAGGAAAAAGTCTTTAACAGAAAAATGGGAAGTAAACAGAAAGAAATGGAGAGAAAAGAAAAATGCTTTTTAATTTGTACCTGAAGTAACATAAGATTCATTTTTCAACAATCACACTGTCTTTTAAACTCCTTTTCTTTAGTGACTGAGTAAAGAAAAATGGAGATTCTCAATCTATAAGTAGATCTCATAAAATAAGAATGAATCAATAAAACATTTATACTTTTGATTCATTCAAAACAAATTATGAATGACAAAATATATTTATGAAATAAAAAGAAGACATTTTTCAATTATAGGATAAAATAAAAGTATTTCAGAAGTTTCATTGAATATAAGCAAACAAAAGATCCACTGAAATATCTAACATTGGCCTAAACTGAAAAAAAATGAAACCTACTATATTCAACTCACATGTAGATTTATAAGGTTTAACTGGGGAGTTATTAGATTGAGGAAACTGTAACTTTTCTATTTCTACCTAAGCAAACTGATGCACAATATAACTGATAAAGCAAAACTAGAGATTTCATCAATAGGAAACTGCCAATTTACTTCCAAGAAGGGTTTTTCTAGTCTGACAAACAAATACTGGATTATGTATTCAATATATTTTTCTGCATCAGCATGCAAAAGTTCATTGCACATGTTACCTGCTTGCAGCAGAGTTCTCTGAACACAATATGGTCACTCATCCTCCTTAATTCACAAAATTTTCTTTACTCAAGTTCTCTGGAAATCTTTTTATGCAAAGTTCTTTCTTTCAGTAGATGTGGCTTCATAAGTGTTGATCTAGAGCAGACCCCTGCTGGTGACCTCCAGGAACAGGAAATAAAAACGTGCAGGTTCTTTACAAAGCTCCTCACTCTGATGGCTCCTCATGATTCCTTTGGAGGCCACCATTGGTAAATCCTTCTTAGATTTGGGGTTCATAATTTGTACCAACTTCAGGAGATTTATGAATTTTTCATCTGCACTGAGTTCATAAATTACAACAGACAATGTCTGGGTGCAATGGGGAGGACTGTATAACAGAAAGTATAACACACAATCTACACTGGGTCCAATATAGAGACCTTTGGCTTGTAAGGTTACAAGAAATAAAAGAAAAACGCATCAATCTGAATCTGAGTAATGTGGGGCTCCTGCATCTGTCAGGCTTTTCTTTTCTTTTCTAAAGCAATGAGTGAACATTACCAGAAATAATTGAGAATTTTGGTAGCGGAGATACTGATAGAAAGTGATGCCATCCTCTTGAATTTTCCAGCTCTTACAGCCATGAGCCAAATAAGCTCCTGCTCCTCACAAATTACTCAGTTTCAGGTATTTTGTTGTGTCAACAGAAAGGAGACTAAGATATACCCTAACTGAAAGTTTCTGTTTCAGAGGTTTGGAACCGAAGGTTGCTGAGTGTAGTGTTTCACACCTGCAATCCCAGCTGAGGCCAAAGGATCACAATTTTGATCCCCACTTGAGTAACTTAACAAGACTCTGTTTCAAAATTAAAATTAAGTAAAGGGTGAAGGATGTAGTTCAGGGTGATACAGCATTTCTCGGTTCCATTTCTTATTCCATTAAAAAAGGCACAGATTGTTTTTTGTATTCTCATTTCTATTAGCTTACTTCTTAATTTAGAAATTTGCTGAGATCATGATCAATAGCATGTGATCTGTCGAAATAAATTTATCTTAGGATGGCCATTTCCAATACTTTATTTTTGCTCATTTGGAATGCTGAAAGCTATGTTAAATTCAGTAGTTCAGGTCTCCCTAAAGCTCTCAAGGGATTTTAAACTTAACGTCTTTTGAAGATGGGTCTGTACTTACAGAGAGCATATCTAGAGTCTTACTCCTGAGTTAACAACCAAGGAAGCATTGGATTTACTCCTCTATCATTGGGTAGATTTTTTTTTCTAGTTCACTCAGTCCACGAATTGTACCATATGTTCTGATTTTATGTGAAAAATGAGGGTTAAATGTGTCTAGGTCTTCACTCTACACATGAAGACCTGTCCCATGGTCAAATATTCAATCTTACTCACAAAATAAAAATCAGTCTCCTTTGTTGGGGTGTTAAACAGGAAAGGATGGCCATTGCCTCTTTTCTTTCTTATTTTTAGTTTTCTCTGCAGTATGGACTCCTGCAGATATTTTTGTAAGTTCAGCTGCATTTTCTAGTCAGTTTTTCTAGCTGTTTTGCTGCAGGAAGTTTTTTTTTTTTTCTGTATACCTAGCTCATTATTCATAGTTCCAGAAATAGTCTCCAGATATGTGTGACAATGCTTAATGCTCCCAAGGTTAAGGTAAGACAGGCACTTTCATTTCTGGCTAAAGGGAGCATTAAAATCTTTCCTGGAAAGCCATTCCTATCTAGAAATATAAGATGTTCTGTGCATTTTGAAAAAAAAAAACTTTTCATAAAATATACCCTTGGTTAGATTATGATAAAAATCACAAAAAATAACATCTCCATAGTGTGATTAAGAAAATAATCATAAATGTCAATGACATTTTACATGGAAAATGCACTATGTTTTACTTATTGAAAACATGAATTATATGTTATTGTCATTTTTTTTGTCATTTTTGTCATTTTATTGTCATTTTTTTTTTTGAATGGCCAGATTCTAACACTGATCGCTCCAGGATAAATATAAAATGTGAATGCACCTCTAATAACTGATGCGGCCACTCTACATTTCTGACTCTGGAGATAAGTATGGTGGCCTGTTGATGATGATGGTCATGTGTGTAGGGGTATATTGCTGTTATTACTGTATCTAAGTTACAACAAGTAAGCTTTGAGAATTTTTTTTATCTTGAGAGTACAACAAAAATAACTAGTAGAATAACAAGAAAGAGAAAAGGGCAGAAAATTGCAATAAGACTTTATTTAAGGCAGTTAAGCAATAGCTATCAAGATAATTACAAGAGAAAGATGAAACTATTTAAATAAAATGAATGAGAGCTGTTTCTCAAAATTAACAAGTACCAATTTTGAATATCTGTATAACATGAATGTTGCACATTCATGGTGTATAACATGAATATATATATATCGACATATCTATATATATATATATATATATATATATCAATATATATATATTGGTATCTCAACAAATGTAGTTGAAATATAAAATATGCATAAAATGCCCAACTGGGCAAATGTCATCGTGTAAAACTAATGAGTGTTGTCTTGAAGTGAGCTGAGTAAGTTTACCTTACAGGCAGAAAAGAGCTGAAAGAAGGCAGAAATAAAGAACCACAAAACACCCTGGTTATTTCACAATTATTTTCCTTGTAAATGTTAAAGCATAGAAGATTTCCTTATTACGCTCTTTAAAACTGACTTGTGTGTAGATTTTAATATTACCTTACTCTCTTTTTGATTTTTTGAAAGGTCAGATAGTTTGGTTTCAGCTTGGCAACCTGGGCTTTCTGGATGAGTCTAGTTTGGTTTGTTCTGCAGGTCCTAAAGTGGGAACTCAGCCCACAAAAATAACATTCTATAGGTTTTATTTCATCGTATTATTGTAGAGTACTGAATCAGTCACTCAAGATATTTCTCACATACTCATTATTTTTGTTGACACTAACACTTCAAAATCTACTCTGTGTACTTTTAAAGTATACAGAATACAATATACACTGTATACTATAGGCACCACGACGTGCGATAGACCACTTGATCTTTCCTACTAAGTGAAATTTCATCTCCGTTGAACTTCTATCCCACCCCCCTCACTAGCCAACCTTTGAGAATCACCACCTTACTCTGTTTTGAGTGTGATGTTTTTAGACTTCACACATAAGTGAGTTTGTCATTAGAGACAGTATCTTTTGATATAGGGAAAGAAGAAAAAATGAGTCCAAACCAACTATTGGCATCACATATATGCAAGGTTTAATAGCAACTATAGCTCGCACAGAAGGGGGACAGCCTGACTGAAGATAGAACAATCTGCCCCTTAAACAAAGCAAGAGACAAGCTTCTTCACTGGGTAGCTAGACGAGGCTAGGATCCGGTATTTATCAGTGGCCATTTAGTTCACTGTTGGAGATGCTCTGGCCCCAGTATCCTGCTTTTAAATTGAACTCTGTCGTGTGCTCTGTCTGGTCCCTTGTGAGTCATTCAAAATGGGAGAGGGACTAAGAAATGAAAAAGAAGGCTGCCATTTGTAAAGATAATGATTTGGGGACAAGGCCTCAGATGTTTTCTCATCCTTTCAGCACAACCTTCTTTTAATGGAAGACAAGCAGGGGATATGGCTTTGGGTTTTTTTTTTCTTTTATCCCTGTGGTGATCTCAAGATCATGACATAATTAGGGATTTTTGTGATTGAACTATTTAATTATTCAAAATGCCTTCCAATATTAGGAAAAGATGGAATTCTCACTTTTTAAAATAAGATTGAATAACATCTAATAGAGTAGCACTAATTTAACTTACATACTATTAATTTTAAGTCACCTTTTTATCTATTCATTTATCAATTGACACTCTCTGGGATTGAAAGTATTGAACACACTGCTTTTGCTTCCACTGGAAACTATACCTAGTGGTGGAATTGATGGCTTATGTGGTAGCAGTTCTAGTTTTAAGTTTTTGAAGAATCTTGGTGCTGTTTTTCATAGTCTGTATTTTGTTTTCTTACCAAGAGCATGCGAAGGTCTTCTTTTCCAGCACAATGTTCCCACAGAATTTTGTATAATTCAACTATAAGCCATCTTTGTTTGCAAACTGTCCCTCACTGAAGTTAGGCTGAAACCTTTCCAAAGAGACTGGGTAAAGAACTGTTTTGATGAGTACATTTCATGGTATGGCTCCCAGTCCTTAAGACACACAGTGTTGGGTTGTAAAACTGATTAGAGACTAGAAGAAAACTTGCATATCAAAAGGATAATGAAACTACTCGATTGAAAATTTTCTAAAGTAAATGTTCCAAAGAAATGTGAGTAGTTTCAAATAAAGAAATTTGGGTAAAGTTTACTAAAGCCTAGGGTAAGGTCCTTAGATAGTTCTAGGATTGATAATGCCATAATAAACAAACACGATGGGCACAACTGGAAGAGGTAAGTATAGAGTTTTTGGCCTCAGAATCTAGGTAGGGTTCTTATTGTCATGCTAGAAACTAAACAGTTTTTTATCTCCTTTTGAAGCTCCCTCATAAACAGAACCTCAATGGCAATGAGTTAAACAGCAATAATTAACATCAAAAAACAAAACACAGATGAACAAAAACAACACATACACACACAGCATTTGTACTAAATGTGCTATTTATACTTAACAATTTATTGAAGAGGACAATACAGAGTCCCACAAGAAAACAAGTTGGCTACTTACATATCAGAAAGTGGTATAAACTATTTCTCTAGGAAGAAAAATAAAATTTGATAACATTTGAACCTGTCTTTAAGGCCCATGGTTTTTGTCATCTTTTATTCATTTTATCAAATTAATTTGAAAATACATCAGTGTTTATGCATACATGGAAACAATTAAAACTGCCTTAAGTTTATACACTTCAATTTAAAAAAGAAGCACAATTGTTGCTTTATGATTTCATTTATTGTAAAATTTAAAAAGACAACTATTGCTTTCATTCTTAATTCATAATAGGTGCCATCAAACAAAATACTTCAGTTGTTTGTCTAAGTTCATGGGATAGATAAAAAAATCATGAGAAAAATATTCTCCTGTAGTGAACTGAATAATTACATGCATTCTTAAGATATTAAGTACTATGTTACATTGAGTCACTTTAGGATGGAAAGTTTCACAGCATTTTCAAACCATGTGAATCATCTGACCTCACAGTACTACAGAACTATCAAACTCAAAGGTCAGACAGTATGAGTTTATTCTTTTCACTACCAAATTTTATTTTCAAATACAGTCATCATCATTTTATTGTTAGAATAACAAAAAATTATTCTATAAAATTAAATTATTGGAAATTACTTTAGAATTATAGAAAAATATCAATGATTAAAATACAATTTATAAAAGCAAAATTATCAAGCTAAGAGTACTATAACTATAAAATTTGTAAAGATAAATATGTTTTGGAATCAAATGTAAGCAGCAGTGATTTAAAAGTATTAATGCATAATACATTTTAAAAAATTAAATGTATTAAATTCTGTACTATTATTGAAAACATTTTTGGAATCAGGAAACCTGGAGACATTTTAATAACTGGAGTACATAAGATTGGTAAAATCACAATCAGCAGAAACTTACACAGATTTAGGGCCGCCGGGCCGTTGCTATTCTGGTTGACTTTCCATACCCCTGGATATGCTTCTTCAGTTTGTTTTTCTTACACCTTTTTTTGTTCTTGTTTTGTTCTGCTCATTTTGTTTTTCATTGCTTCTGAATACCTGAGTGACTCCAGACCCCATTTTTAGAACTTCTGTAAACTCTGTATCCTCTCTTGCCATTCCATGCTCTAAACAGTTTTGGTTTGCTAATCACTACCACTTTTACACTTCCAGTCACTGGCTGTCACCAAATGTTACATTTATCCCCTGCTCACATAGCACTAACAGTGAAATAGCATTTATTTTACAAACTCGATGTTATCCACAGGCTTTTCTTACCATACTGTTGATAATCTCAGTAAGTGCTGTAGCCACAATTCCTTACATTGTTTCTTGCAGCCATACCTAACCGACCTCTTCCTCTTTCCTTCCCACTCTCCAACAGAACCATTTCATTCTTTATTTGATTTTTCTCAAGGCTTCTGTGTATTTTTTGCAGACATTTTACGATAAGGTTGTTCGCATCATTCCACTGTAATTTAAAATCAGAGCAACACTGAGTAAAAGTGGATTACGTAAAGATAATACAGTAGATTTCTGGTTTTTTAACATTCCAGTAGTGAACTTACACAGATGTGAACGGACCCACACTATGCACATTCGTAGACTTGAATGAATCACCGAAGTAGCTCACGTGTCTGCTGGACACTGTCACAGTCCTGAGGCCCAGTGCTTACTGCAAAGTGCGCAAATGCGCAGCTGCACCGTGCTCAGTCAGAGCCCGGATGTCCTGAAGCAAGAGGAAGCACAGTGGTGATGAGGAGGGTACTGACGGGAAGTGCAAAAGTTTTGAGTTCTCCAAACTTACAGTCAAAATATGTATTGCTATAAAATACTTATATGTTGTACGTGAGATGTATGTGTTCCAAGTCTATATCCAAATTGTTAGACAATTGACATTCTTGTTTTCTAAATTTGTCCCTTTCTCTCTTCTTTCCTTAATAATTCACTGAGGCCTGTTAATTAAATTTAATTTTCATATCAGTTTTAAACAGATGACCAAATCTCTTGGAGAATGCAAAAGATTCCACGTAGCTCTGCAATATGGATTGCAAACAAGATCCAGACCCTTGAAAACAAATTCTCCACTGGCTCAGTTCCTCTTATTTGTATTGTTTCATATCAGACTATGACTGGAAGAAAAGCAGCCAGAATCTAAGACGATATTGGGTGAGAAATAAGGAAATGTCACATGAAAGGAGATATTTTAAGACACCATGATGCTGTAATAGAAATAGAGAAGAAGATACTATGGTGTTTATTGGAAAACCTTGAGAGCTTTGTACATTTCCTACTGAAATGTATTCAGCTCTGTTTCATAAGAATACAATTTTTTTCAGATCTTCTCTTTTAATATATATAATACATATAACATATTATATATAATATATATTATATATTATAATATATAATGTAATATAATAATATAATATATATTATATATTATAATATAATGTAATATAATAATATATTATATATTAATATATAATACATGTATCTTAAAAGTTACATGTCATCAAATTCAGTATTTGATTGGTTTTTATAAAGACATATTTGTGAGGCATTAAACTGTGGAAAGAAATTACTTCATGTGATTTAAGGTTGTGACATAGAAAATATTCTAATTTACCATCATCAAAAACAGTGATGTTATTTGGGATTGGGGAACACTCTAATATTCTCAGCCCTCTGGGAGGCTGAGGCCAAAAGATTACAAGTTTAATCACAGCATGGGCAACTTAGTGAACTAAATAGCCTGTGTCAAAATTTAAAAAAAAAAAAAATATATATATATATATATATATATATATATATATATATATATCTGATGTAGTTAGTGTAAAACTCCTGGGTTTACTCTTTAGTACCACAAAATAATAATAGTAATAGTAGTAAATTTAATAATGCTAATGTGTAAAAAAATTTCCCATGCCTAGCTATTTTCCCAAGTCTATTTCCATCACTGATGTCTTGATTTTTCCCACATCAATAAATGTATAGTAAATTAACATGCATATAAATTATTGAATTTATTTCAAACTTTGCATATTTATCAATAAATCATTAATACAGATAGTAGTTTGAGATACAGGGAAACAGAAAAAAAGAGGGAAAAAAAGATTTTAAAAAGAAACTGCATAAACAATATAAATGGTTTAGACATTGGTTTCAATAGTTCTTTTTCAGTATTTCACAAAGGACTCTTTTTTTTAAAAAAAAGTCAAGTAGAAAAATAAATGTCCACCTTGCTTACTTATTCAGTGTCACAAAACTCACTGTTAATCTAATAAACAGCAGTTCCCTAGGGTAGAAAGCTTATTTAAAATTTTTCTGAGGCAAATATTCTTTCATGATCATAAATCACTTTCTTTTGAACTCTGCCTGAACTTAGATTAGTATATAAATATTGACGTAACCATGATTTTACCTCTCATGCATGAAGTACCTTATTTAGCTATTTTAACTTAATCTTCATTTCACGTAAAACATTTGCCCCTTTATAGTGTTTGTCAAAATTTTAATCAACAGCAAAAATATGAGTGCATCTCTCACCAAGTTTTCAGGCTGTGGTCATGGTTCATCTATAATTTCTTTTCTTTCCTATAGATATGTACATTTTAAAAATTTTCCTATTTTCTTTGGTTTGTTTTGTTTTCAATATTACATTTATTACATTTCTAAATTTTATTTATATTTAATAAATTTATTGAATCATTGCAGTTTACTTGAGCAAACCTTTTGCAATAGTTTACAGCTTTTTCATGAAAAATAAGAAAATTTCATGAACCAGATTTCTAACATATTATTCTGAAGTTCAGACACAAACTAAACTTGGGAAATACATATTCCAATTTTGCATAGCACTAAATTTTGTAAAATGTAAGTACTGTACAAAATATTATTCTTTACTAATTTAGAAATTATATTCATATATGACATGTAAAAAGAAATGGATTCATGTCATATAAATAGTGTATGCATAAAGATACACATACTCTCACATATATGCAGTGGCTGACCTAACATGACGTGAGAAGTTTCTCTTAAAAATAGCCTATTTGGGGCCAAAGATGTAGCTCAGTGTCAAAGCACCTGCTTGGCAAGCACAAGGTCATGAGTTTGATTCCTGGTACCCCCCAAAAATTTATATATATATATATATCCTATTTTATAACACGAATGCATCTTTTAAATATATATGCAAGAGTATGTACAAATATATTTATTTAGTATATAAAAGTAGTTCTTCATTAGATATATGTACAATGCAACATCTGTCTTCACTCAGTGAAGTTATTTCCATTTTTATATGGGTATAAATATATCCATGACAGTAACACCAAACCGACTGAATTAAGGCCACTTCCACTACATCAGTTTGTCTCTGAAACTGAACAGTAATGGCTGCCATTGATCCTACATTCCTGGGCCCATACATATTTCCTTTGAGGAGGCTGTACTAGTACCAAACGATCACTGGCCCAGCTGCTTAACTGTTGTTTGCTTAACTGGGTATTCCATCATCAGTTTTCAAATCAAAATGAGTCAAACATAGCTATTGGTGAAATTTATCTCTCTTTTCTCCATCTCCAGCTGTCATAGTTATTCATTTTGCATGAAATGTTATATGAATCTTGGTACAGAGCTTGTCCCAGTACAAATGAATTCATGTTTTTCAAAGCCATGTTGTCTAGCATTTTATAGGGATTTAATTAAGGAAAGCAACTGATATACGTCGGAGTCTTGGTATTTTAAGTACCTGTAAAATTTAGTTTCCTTTGACATTTAATGATAAAACTAACTTGTGTACTACAGAAAGTATATAAGAAATTATAAAGGGAAAGTCCCATATTTTCTTTTGGTTATGGGGATGCTGAAGTGAAATGAAAACAACGTCTGGAATCTGAAATCTACATGTATCATAACACAATTTCTAGAAGCGAGACTGTCAATATGAGGTCTTTGCCTATTTTGAAGCCTGAAGCAAAGCAAAAGCCATTGGTGTTTAGCTGAGCTATGGAAGGCCCTGTAGGGAGACATAAAATGCACAGTTGCCTTT